>KL275014.1:16993-68286 GCA_000699545.1 Podiceps cristatus
TTTTTTTTTTAATTTAATTTTTTTCTCCTTAAATGTGAAGCATTCTCATTTCACAGTTGCCAGCTTTGTTTATTTTACAAAATGTGGCATTTCCCCTTGGAGCTTTCACGCACTGCTCAAGCCAAGGAAGCTGCGCACACTGTCTTCTGAGCCTTGGATGCTCTTCTGCTCTTCAGTGTGAAGTGCCTTTGTAGTCTTGTCTGTGTGGGTTCAGTGACACCGTAGGTTAAAAAAAATCCCCTTTACATTTTTGATTTCTGGAATTTATCCTTAATTATCTGTAGAAACTGGCCCAACTTTCTTTCTCTTGATCATAGTTTAAAATCTGTTGATGCAAAAGGATGTGGAAATAGCCACGTGGAGGGTGGAAGGCCATTTTCCTCTGGCATTTGGAAATTTGTTCAGGATCCTGCTTCCTACTGACTTGGAGCGAAACCTAAAAATGTTGAAAGACCCCACAAAGGAAGACCCTGTAGCCTCACATGTGTGTTTAGGGAAATATTTGACTTAAAGTCTGTAATTTTTTTCTTTCAGATGTCAAAACTGAAATAGTTCATTTAGTTTCTGACATCTGCAGTGTAAATGTAATATGCAGGGGAAAAAGTATATAATTTAAAATAAAGTCATTTAACAATGAGAAGTGAGCAAAAATCTCTTTCTTCTGGAAATGCTGTGGGGTAGAATGACTTGTATCCTGTATTTTTTTTTTTTTTAATATTGTCAACATTGTTTTGAGATTTCAGCAGAAGTGCCTGTTCTGATGAGTTGTGGATCTTTGAAATGCTGCATTTTTCTGCTGTTGCTGCTATTGCATTATCGTGATGCACAAAGGCAGAAATTAGATTAGATTTTCTCTGTGCTAACAAGAATACTTACAATGCAGAGCATCCCAATAAAGTTAGTGTATTTTAACACATAGAGAAGCTAATCCTGACCCTGTTGATGCCATTGACAAAACCACAGTGAACGTTGCCCAGATGAGGATTTCATTTGAATGATTCAAGGTTTTGCTTTCTCTGCTAAGCTGAAGCCCTTTGTTTTTTCAGGCACTTGATAAAGTGATTTTTATCTGGGTTTGTTTAGGCTTTGCTTTAAATGCCCGTTTCTCACTTCTGTTACATGTCATTTTTTCTCTTTCCCCTTCTGCTGGGCTTTGTTCCTTCACCATGGAGTCCAAATGCAATGTATGTAAGTCAGGAGGAGGCAGGAATGATATCTGGTTTAGAAATAAATGAAAATGAACCGCCCACTCAAGTCCACCAATTTCATTCACTTCCTCAGCGTCATGGCAGAGTTAGGGGTCTGAAGCCTCTTCAATGAAGTCCTCTACGATGGCACTTTGCAGCCCCTCTAGACTATACTTAAAAAAAAAAGTGCCTTTGGACAAACAGCTGGATTGTACAAATACCCTGTAAACTGTAATTATGCACGTACGTAGTTGTGAGAACTGGGTGATTCTGCTGTCACTTTGACTTGAAGGCATTATCACACTTGCCGTGACATGACTTGATGGCCTCTTTCTCGGTCAGGATCTCATTGCACTGTGCTCCCTATGAACACACTGTAAGTAATGTTGTAGAATTTAGCATATAGGTGGGCAAGACAGAAGGGAAATATCATTATACTCCTTTCAGAAACAGGACTCTCAAAATGGAAGGCCCTGGTCAGGTCTATGGGAAAGTGGCAACTGGACCCAACTGGGTCTTGGGCCAAGGGCTGAGGGTCAAGGCTGCTCATCCTTTGCACAGAGCTCCTGGCTGTTCTGAGATGGATGTTACCCTGATGTGTTGTTTCAGCGGCTATTTGCTTTTTCGTCTTGTTACATAGCTTCAGAAAGTATTCAGCCAGATGGGCTGTTTGATTTGCTGGATGTTTCAGTCTTTTATGTTTAGTTAAGTCAATATATGTCAATTTTTCATCTGTAAAGCGGAGCTAAAACTTTCCTATTTAATACTGTGCTGTGAGGATAAATTAAGAGGTTCATTTTGGTTTTGCTGTGTCAGGAAGAGAGTTAATATGGTTTAAAGAGGAAAATAAATATTGTGGATCTGATCTTTCCTTCCCCCCTCTCTGCCAGTATTACTCGTATACTTTGGGTCTCAGGTTTTTCTCGCACCTACCCATTTATGATTTAAGTAACACACACTTTAAATGCACTATCCCTTTTGGATCGCACACGGTAACACCCGATTATTCCCACTGTCTTTGACCTTGTTTCATAAGTGTAAGAAGGGATGTTGCTCTTTGGAGGCAGCTTGTTCGTACCTCTTCTTAAATTATCAGGGGAGTGTGTTAAGCATGATGTTGGGTGACTTGAGATCAGGAGTCAGGCTGTAGTTCCCAAAGGGAGAAAATAGAATCTTGTGGTTAAGATCAAAGGCTGCAGATCTTGCATTCAGCCCCTCTCTGCGCATCCTTCGGTAGCCCAAAGTCATTAAGTGAGGGAGCTTAAATTTCCCTGTCTAGCCTAGGTGTTGTAGGAATAAAGTAATTGGTGTAGATGAGTCACTCGAATGCTCTGGGAGTATGGGTTATTTAAACCCCTAAATTTATCACTGAGGCTAGACATTCCTAAAGGGCTCAGCTTGGCTTTTAAGCTCATGCCAGTAGTTGTCTTACCACTGTCATTTAGGATTTGTATCACAGTTGTGCCTAGAAACCCACATGGACATCAATAATATATTACAAAAAGGCTTATTGTGCAAGAGTCCTTGCCCTAAAGATCTTGCAGTCAAGTCAGAGGCGGTAACACAAGAGAATGGAGTATACTATATATATAGCATATATTTATATAGTTTTTATAGATGTATCTATCTCTATACATATCTGCCCAATGACTGACATGTTGTTTGTGGTTACTTTCTGACTTTTTTACCTGATGAGATCTCTGACACCAGGAGGAGGCCAGGAGGATTTTTAACAGGTATATTCTTACGTACAGGCACTGCCAGGGGAGAGGAGAGGACAGAACTGGTTCCTGAAACGCTTTGCAGATTAATGATACAGCCTGATTTTGGTGCAGCGGAGCTGGGAGGTCAGTGTGTGAGAGGACAGGTGTGATCAGAAGCCAGGAAGGGCCCTCAGCGTTAAAAGAAGTAACTGAGAGCAGGTGGAGAGAGTCATAGGAGTTACTGTGGCTGTAGCTTTAAGCTGGAGAAGAATCTCTACAGCAGCATTTTAAACAAATGTAAGTAGCACAAGATTGTGTTTATCAAGGAGGAGAGGAAGGGGTTTCAGCAGCAAATTTCCTAGCAAGGTTGTTGTCAGGTTAGTGTGCGGAGACCAGACTGTCTGTGCACTGCCAGGTGTATTTCCACCCTAAATTGAATTATTTTAGCTGTCAGCAAATGCTTGGTAATATAGTGATCTCTGCTTGAGAGATTCGCTCTTTATATTAGTGTTGTATTGCATTCAGTGTTGAGGCTAGACAGAGCCACTCATCTTCACCTCATGGTCCCACGTGGACTCACTTAACTTAGTCATGAGTGGGCAATTAAATAAGAAGAGAGACCTTGTCAGCTCCAGGCATTAATATAAATCTTGGTGCTTGTAATACATTTACGTGGCTCCCTCAGGTCTATCTGGACGTGTAATCATCTCTCTCATTCACAGATCTTTTGGGATAATGACTGCTCACTTTTGCTTTGTAGTTCTCCGAATCAGAATTTGGCCTAGGAGATAACCAGCGGGAAGTTTTCCTGGCAGGCAGTGGGTGAGCACAGGCATTTGCCTGCCTGGGTGTGCCTCGGTAACACTGAACGCTGCTGGGGAAACAGGCATCCTGCCTAGCCGGCAGCAGATTTTACTTTCAATTTTTTTGTTGTTCAGATGCATTTTACCTTTAAATGGCTTACAGTTATCAGTTCCCAACGGCTGATACAAGGCCTTCAAGAACAGATTTGGTGGTGGTCTTTTTATTTAGAAAGAGCACCTGTCTGCATCACAGGGCCCTGAATGTGTGAATTAGTGGTCAGTTTGTTTGTTTCTCACTGGGGTTTCAGTAAGAAGCTCTTACTAATTTCTTTGCCTTAATCACCTGGAGGTGTATTAAGGATAGCAGTACTAGTAGTATCGTGGTCCTAAATCAGGCATGATCCGCTAGTTAAAATGGCTCATGTCATGCATAAACCTTTGCTGATGATCTTGTGGAAGGTCTATGAGCCGAATGGAGCCTGGAGTTTGATTTGCCCTGGAGAAACATCTTACAGAAGAAAAGACAAGGTTCAGACGTGCTGGAACTGAGGAGCAGAGATGCTGTTTCTGCTCGCTTTTTCTGGACAACCAGCAGTTTTTGAGCTACTGCCTCTAAACACCACGGAATTGGTTATACAAAACCACAGAGAAGCAGGGAAGGGTACGTGGCTGGAGTCTGGGATGTGTTGTTTTGGGTTTGTGTGGTGTGGGGGTGGGTTTGGGGGGGGTTTGGTTTTGTTTAGTTCATTTTGGTTTTTTAGGTCTTTTTTTTTGTTTTGTTTTTGTTGTTGTTTGGTTTGTTTTGTGTTTGTATGTTTTCCTGGGACCTTAGCAAATACTTTTTTGATCTCAAAGTTAGGCAGAACTCTTCCATTCACTTTTGTTTCAGCACTCTTATATTACTAGAAATAAATAAATAAATGTAGCTGTATAATTTTATAAGTAGTCTGCACTGGGAGGTGGGGACTTGAGCCTTCATTCTTCCAAGTAAATGCACATTTTGCTGGCTTTTATTGGGAAGATTGCCTGATGTCTGCAGAGCCTTAAAGCAAATGTCATTTCTTGGACTTCTTCCCTTCCTCCCATCCCTCCATAGAAAGCACCAAGGTAGTGTCCACCAGAACTGCTGATAATGTTGCTAGATACTTGCATTTCTAGTGTAGATGTGTTGTGAAATTCAAACTGAGATAATAAGAGATGTTAATAATAATAATAATAGATAATGTTAGCAGAATCAAATATTGTCAGAGGCTAACGTCTCTGTAGCTATATAAAGGGCATTCGGCCTGTCAGTGTTTATTTTGACAGCAAGAGACATGGATGCTGTGACAAAACTTTGCTAAGGTGACTCTTTCTATTACACAAAATGATTGGTGTGCGTTTCCTCGCTTCAGCTGATGAATGTCGGTGCAGAGGCAGAAGCTGCCCACTCGATATCTTCATTGATCTTCTATTTTCAGATGCGTTTTGAGAACCACCTCATGGCAGGCTGCAGCCAGTTACACACCAGCTGATCATGGCAGTAGGGGACTGGATGGATGATGGCAGCTAGGTCTGGGCAGCTGATGGGTTTTTCAAATGTAGCTGTCAGCTCTATGTGGCTGGGTGTTTTCTTCGAGTGAGTGGCACAGCCATTCTGTATCACTTTGGGCTTCATTTTGTCCTCATGCACGTGTGAACTGTTCACAGCGACGATGACGAGTCGTGTATGTACGACTGCAAAGGCAGGATTTAATTCAGTCTTGTACTAAAGCTGAGTGGCAGCAGTTGGCGAGAGAGTCAAATGGCCTCAGCTGCTTTCTGTTTTATTACCTAAACCACTCTGAGCTTGCTATGCTCCTTGCTGTCTTTCCCTCCCCACCTTCCCCTTCTGTTCATTCCAGGTGGGTGCTAATACAAGCGCTGCACAATCTGTTAGAGCTTTGGGGTAACTCAGAGAGAGAGAAACTGCAATGTTAATTCAAGACACAACATCAAAAGCTGGAAACATTCCCAACTGATGAAAGATTTATGTGTGTGTTTGTGTGTATAGGTATATAGCTTGACTGGTTGATAATTGGGGTTTTTCTTAAAAAAAAATTCAATTTGGGTGATGAACACAAGCCATCTTCTGTTTCTGCTATGGCAGAGACAATGTTTACAGCTGAAACTTTTATGGTGACAGTCCTTGGGTAGCACACGTCTCAGAGCATTGCTGTGCTGCTGACTACGTCTTTGTGGTAACAGCCATAGTGATATTTTCCCTTCCTTTACTTATACTTGAGGTCAGCTACAGCCTTGCCAGCAGGTCAGAAACACTCTGCCTTTCTTGTGCTGTTACACGGAAAGAGGGTCCCGGCATGCTGCGAATAGTCTGCCGTTAGTAAATGGATACAAATTAATTAAGCCTTTGCTCTTTTCTTGCTCACATTTTATTTTGTCATTTCCTAAAGGGAGGTCTATGGTCTGTACGCCGAGTTGTCAGGCTCAGAGCTCCTTTTCAAGCACTGCTTGGTTGCTGAGCAATGCTGAATCGCAGAGGAGTTCTGCAGGCGGGTGCGCCGTGCAGCCCAGCTGCCGCCGCGGCGTTCAGAGGGAAGGCCCGCTGAACCACAGCTCCTCGCTCCGTTTCTGGACATGAGCTTGTAGCCAGCTGTCTGTCCCTGGAGAGGGAAGGTTCAATACTCACACTTCAGGTGTGAGTCTGTATGAGGGACTCATCTTCAAGACTATACTTCTGTGTTTGCTTTATCATGCGATTGCTTGGCCCTGGCTCCCCAGGACTCACCCTTTTTTTCTCAGCTAAGCTTCAATATGGTCCACACTCGTGGGTCCGTTCCTCTCATGAGCAGTCCCGTTGATGGCCATAGAGGGTCTTGGCATTAAGCAAGCACATGGATGTGTGGAGGGACTTGCTGCGTGCTGAAGCTCTGACGTTAACGTGCCGCACCTTTTCGTAAGGGACGATCTCAATTGGAGGTGATACCATGCTGGTGCTGGGTAAATGGCATGTGCCTGGCCCATAAGTGAATTGTCCCCTAATTCAACAGAGATGCAAATAGGTGATGCAAGTTATAGCTAAAATGTCCAGGGGATATTTAATGTAATCAATTAATGTGTAATGTAATTTGAAGAGTTAATAGTTTTCTGCCTTCATATTCCTTCTGAAGATCGACAGCAAAAGAGGCTTGGTTACCTGCTGTCCTCCCAGTATTGGGTTTGAATATTCATCCAGCCGTTCTTCCCGATTGACTGACAATCCCAGGTGGCTGCATATACATTAACCAGCAGCAGGTTTCCTAAAGGCTGATGCTGCCTGCCTTCATCTGCAGCCGAGTAGCCACTCTGGTGGAGATGGAGGCCCATATCAGTGATTTCACATTGGCAAAAGCTTAAGACACAAATTCTTGTCATTTCTTCATCTTTGTAAAACTGAATGCTCTTTTTGAGATGCTTTGCCAGCAGGTTGCACACGAGTTTGTTGACCGCAGAGAAGCAGTAAGAGTCAGGAAGCATTCACCCTGGTCAGGAGGTGGAGATTGGCTGGAGCACAGGATTTATGCATGTGCCTGTTTTTCCAAAAGCGACCTCTTTTGCCTCTTTTTCTAGGTTATTCTTGTTCCAAGCCTGTCTTTTCCCAGTGTGGCCCTACAGTCAGTGTCAGGCCCCTTCCCTATAGCTCTGCTTCAGTCCCCGTGCCCTCGATCACTGAGCAGCTTTTGGGTACCTTCCACCTAAAGTTTCTCTCCTGACCCTATACAGTATTTTCTTATTGGTTTCCCTTCCTTTGCCCAGCCAGTTGCAGTTTCCTCCTCCCTCCTTTATTCTTAAATCTTAGTTTGCTTTCCCCCCAATCCTCGCTGCTCTGTACAAGCTTTTAAAAATGCTTTTGTCTTCATTCACCTGCCCGTCTCTCTCCATGGCTGATGCTTGACTCCTTTCCCTGGTTCAAGTGCCACTTTCTCTGCCTTAGTGACATCAGGGAGAGCTCAGAGTATTCCCATATGCTTCTCTCACCTTTGCAGTGCTGAGACTCACAGTATGGCTCAACCTGGAGCTGCTGTTGCAGAGCACCCTGCCCAGTTCCCTGGCCTGGGGTGAGCTCACTGCAGCTGGACTCTGTAGGTGTGAGATATCCCGAAGCCTAACGAATGTTTGCAGAGCCCGTGCAGACTGCAGCGCGCAATTGCAGGTATGGGGCTGGATTATTCCAGAGTGTGTAAATTAGTTGTGTTCGGGTGGTTTCTGACTGCACGCTGTTCCTTTTTAAAAAGAAAAAAAAGCTGAAATGCTACATGTATGCTGCCACCTCCTGAGGTAATGCAGCACTCCAGCGCGTGCTTTAGCACATTGTCTTCTTGACACTGAAGTTCTTTCTCTCCCCCTGCTATTTGGAGACAGAGGGCCTGAGATACAGTAAATTGGTGCTCAAAATCATCTTTTCCTCCTCTGTTAAATAAGATGATGACATGATAACAATTCTGTGGACAAGAAGGAAAATAATGTAAAGGCTGAGTAGTGAAATCAGCTGCTCAGTGGACAAAGCTTGGAGAACTCTCCTAAGAGAAGGAGGAAAGTCAGAAACCAACAAAAAGGCTATTCCCAATGAAAAAAAAAAATAGGGAATTGTCCTTATCTGTGGCATCTGTTGGAAGGACAACACAGCAGGGCATAAGCAATCCATAAGTTCCTGGAATGCATCGATGATAACTTCCCACTCCAAGTGACAGAGGAGCCCACGAGGAGTGGTGCTGTGCTGGACCTTGGTCTCAGCAACAAGGAGGGGCTGGTGGGGAACGTGATAAGTTCCTGGAATGCATCGATGATAACTTCCCACTCCAAGTGACAGAGGAGCCCACGAGGGGTGGTGCTGTGCTGGACCTTGGTCTCAGCAACAAGGAGGGGCTGGTGGGGAACGTGAAGCTCAAGGGCAGCAATGAGCTCTCCTGCAGCCTTCTCTGCTCCCGGCTGAACAGCCCCCCCTCTCCCAGCCTGCCCTCACAGCAGAGGGGCTCCAGCCCTCCGATCAGTTCGGGGCCCTCCCCTGGCCCCGCTCCAGCAGCTCCGGGTCTCTCCCGTGCTGAGGCCCCAGAGCAGGAGGCAGCACTGCAGGGGGGTCTCACCAGAGCGGGGCAGAGGGGCAGAATCCCCCCCTCGACCTGCTGCCCACGCTGCTGGGGATGCAGCCCAGGGCACGGGTGGCCCTTTGGGCTTCCAGCGCACATTGCTGGGTCATGTTGAGCTTCTCAACATGAGCTGCCACAACAGGCTTCCTTACATCACTGTGTCTTGGTGTAACTATAAGGTGAAGACTCACAGCGAGCTGTTATTCTGATGGATATAACTGCTGACGATGATGATGCTATGTTTTTTCAGTTCAGCAATCATTTCTATTCATTCTTGAACCTGGGCTGTGCTTCAAAACAGAATTTAAGTAGAGTCACCACCTGTTCATTTTTCAGCCAGGCAATCTGCTTTTTTAATCTTTTAATAAAAAAAAAAAAAAAATCCTCTTCAGCAGAAGTCAATTTGTTTCCCTGGCTGGCATCTGATTTCTGGCTCATTTTCTAGCCAAGTGGCATCACCTCCTTCTCCTACTCCTCCTCTTTACATCCTTGCTTCTGGCTGCTCTGTGTAACACTTAGCACATGATGTGGCATCACTGGAAGCTGTGTTTAGACTATTGAATCCAACCGTAGTAGGGTGAGAGTGGAGATACAGACTCATGAGAAAATTGGATGCGTAGGGAGAAGGCATTTCTGTGAAATTTTCAACTTGTTCCTGCTCTTCAAAAATAAGTTGCTGTTAATTATTGTATATAATACATCAGTATGTTGCTAGAGATTATACTAAATATATACATAAAAAGTCCAGACATAGTGAGTGTGCATAATGGTGAGTTCTGGGACCATGATTTGTGGTGCCCACTTTCAGAGACTTAAAAGGAACTACAAAAGGGACTTGAAGTTCCTTGACAGTGTTCCAGGACAAGCATTTGTTGTTGCTGCTATTATTTGAGGATGCAATTTTAGTATATGATTTCTCACATGTACCTGTGTTTACATCGTTGGGGAGCTGGACAGGAAAAACTCTTGAGACCTTTTGAACCCTCACCTTCAGTAGTGCTTGGAGTGTGCACACACATCAGCTGTGTATTGATACAAAAACTGTAGAGAGGCTTGAATAAAAATCCGTGTTTTCCCCTGACTTTCTTGAATGCTACTGCTAGCTGATGCTGGATGTAATCATGGCAATCATGGAGCTGGCCTGCGTGTACCAGTCTTAGTAAACTGCATTTAGAGAGGGCTTTGAGGCAGGTGAATGGTTAAAAAAACCAACCCTGTCTGTCAGACTGGTGGCCATGTGAGTAATTTGGGAAAGCTCCCAAAGAGGCTTCAAGAACAAGGGCCTTACCACTTAATAATTTGGTGCTAGCTTTCATTATTTCTTTTGCTACAGTTTTTTCCATTTCAATCAAAACTCTCTCTGCTGGAGATGGCCGTAGCAATTGAATCATGGAAGAAAATTAGGAGTTTGGGGACTTCGCTGTCTGAGATTTGTATTGCAAGCTGCGGTTTGTGTTGTTCTGTACAATACGTGTGTATGTGCTGTGGCTACAATGCAGGGGTCTACAGAGACCTGTGAGGGTGTCCGGTATTCTATTTTGAACTGTGATGTCCAACTGGTCATCTGGAATTTATAATTTTATTGGGTTTATTTTTTACATGAATTATCCTGTTGTGTGGTAGGGAGCCACTTAACTTTCTAATCTATGGCATCTTAGAAATAGCACTTAGACCACAACTAAAATTAAACAGAGAATGGGTATGGGAGGAGTGTTTTCACTGGAAATTAAAGAAGATAAAATTTTAAAACCCTACAGTGATGTAAAAATAATTGTCCAGGTGCACTCTTCAGGCTTTTAGTGGTGTGAAGTGCTTTTATAGGATAGTGCATATGTTAATTATCGAATAAGTCCTTCATATTTATGTAATGCCTGTTGTCTAAGGCTTACACTGTCCAACACTTAAATGGTGATCAAGTCTTCTGTTCTAATTTTACATAGGGAAGTCTTGCCCTAGATCACAGAGCATCACACCTGGGGTGGTTCTTTCCTTGGGCACACGTGGTCCATCCCCACAACTTATAACCCTCAGTAAAATCTCTCTGGGCCTTACCTCCCTGCTGGGCTAAGGACGATGACACGTGCCGGCATCGCTCCTGGCACCCCAACACGCTGGAACGGGAGTCACGTGCAGCCCCTCTCAGTGGCGATCCCCACCAGCAAAAAAGCCTTAGAGCTCCCTAATCTCCAGTTCCCCACACTGTGGGGACATTAGTGAAAAAACATAACATTTTTTTTTTGGGGGGGGGAATAATCTCAAGAACTTATGAACCATAAACCTAGTCAGTTTGGGAGCTCAGGTCAAATGTGAGCTGGTGATGTGACACCTGTCAAATGGGATGTTTCACTTTCAGCCATTGGTGTGCTTGAAAACACCCTGCGAATGTTAGCTTTGAAAGAAATAGGTAAATGATGAGACACACCGTAGCCTTGCAAGTCTCTTACTGGGAGGAGAACTCATCATTTGGCCTCACATGGACAAACTGATGTACAGGCTTTCATCAAATTGATAGGGTGCCCTTGTAAGCCTCCTGTCCTTGAGGGAGTTCCTGCAGTGTGTCACCATCTTCAAACAGAAGGTGACTGGAAGAAATGTCAGTTAAATTGAAGCCCCTCCAGGGCAATGCTTTTGTTTATTACAAAGCACTGATGTATGAAATAACAGTGCTATAATCATCTGTAAATGAACCACAAACTAGGAGAACATCCACGAGCATTTTATAATTAGATGTGTTCTCTAAAGTTGCAGTTGGCTGGAATAAATCAATAGCCCATGGAGCACACTTTTATTTTAGTCCTAAATGTGCAAAGGCAGGTTTAAATGGCTCTGCTTTTTGAGAGCACAGACTTTAAAACTTCCTGACTCTAGCCATTTTCAATGTCTTAAGTTGTGTGCTAAGTAAGTAGTAATAAATTTCCTGAAAATGCAGTAGGCCTTTCATCTTTATATGCTGTGACTTATTCAAAGGAGGAAAATAATTACGACTCCTTGTTTCAAGGAGCTTTTTTCAGTGTACCAATGTTTAATGACTCTTTGGTTAAATACCACTCCCAGCTCATCACTTCTGAGCCATTTGTTGTTTGCCCAAGGTGCTTAAGAGGAAAAAAGAAAGAATGAAAGAAAGTAGAGGTAGCTCTAAAGTGCATGTTGATGTATCAGCATGAAGATTGGACAGCAGAGGAATTACTAGTTTAGATGTCTGCAAAGAAGCGTATCATCAAGGCTGTAAAAGCAAAGAATCTCCCAAACACTCTTCTGGCTCGTGTTCAGTTACCAGTTCACTGTCTCTGCAAGATGAGTATCTTTTTGGAAGCCTTCACACTTTTTGGGTTCTTGTGATCTTCAACTGCTTCTTTCCCCCATCCTGTTCCTTCATACCACAAATTGCTTCCCATAGCTGCCTTGGTCTCTGTTGATTCATCTATCCCTTTGCTTATCTCACTTTAATACAGTAATTTCATTTTACATCTCTTTATTGCAAGCCATCTCTGTCTAGGTCTGGTGAATCCTTTCTTTTTGATTGAAAGTGCATAATAGGCTCAGAATATCCCACCCCACACTAAATTAATTTTTCTCCCATGCCTTATAATTCCTTCTTGGGTCAGTAGCCTTGCCCCCTGCTAACATCTCTCTGTTCACGGGGAAGCTCCTTTCCCACAAACGTATTTTCAGCAGAGAACTTGACCGTGGTCCCTGAGAGTAGCAAAGCAAGAGAGGATGATGTACGTAGCACGTCTGCATGGTGCTTTCCTAGGACTAGTGTGCTGTGGTCCTACAGAAACCTGCAAACACTCGGTGGCCACAGCTGAATTCACTGCCTAAAGCTTTTCTACTACAGAATATCTGAGAGGGTAGGGAAATGCTCTGCTTTGGAGGTCTGGGATGTTCAGTAGTGTTGTATGCACTAGATTTCAGCCAGTTAAGGGAGGCTCTTACCCTTCATGTTCTTTGAACAGATGGACTTGTCTGCATCCATCTTACATCCTGCCATGGTCTCTTTTTTGTGTCATGCAAAGGAAGTTCTTGTTTTCCCTCAGAGCTGTGCCAAAGGCTGTCTTGACTTACGCTGCGTTGACAGGGCACCTGGTGCATGAAAGGCAGTCCTGGAGTGGTGGTGGGTAACTGAACTGGTCTAATGTCTCCTAAGCTTGGAAGAGGCTTTGTGCGGGACTGACGCGCCTGGTTAACACTGGCATGGTGCAGAAGTCTACTTTGTACTTCAAAGAAGAAAACGGAATGGTTGCGGCAGGTTTTAGTTGTGCCCCTGGTATTGCTGTGTGCCAGGATATTAAGTGTTTTCAGTTCTAATGGACACTGTTTCATTAAAATGTTGCTTTGCTGTTTGGAGTGAAACTGTAAGGAGCTCTTTTCATCTGCCTATAAGCAGTGGTGGTTCTTCCTTGATTGCTGAGATCCTCTAGTCCTTTTAAGTTTAAAACTGTATGATGTTTATGGTGGAGGTGGTGGCAAGTCTAAACAAGTGAATTCCCTATATGGCATAGATTTGTTACTGCTGGATCCTTCCTGGGAGAATGTGAGTCAGAGCAAGGTTGCTGATGACAAATAAATCAATTGATGACAGAGGAATTTATGGTCCATCACAGAAAGCAGAATGGGAGCTGTGATTTATATATTTATTTGCTTTAATAAATATGAAAAATTAAAGTGTGACATTATTCATAGGAGCCCTGGCGGTGAGGGATGATGGTGCAATCTGTCCATATGTGCCCAGTAGATGAGTCTTTCCTGGGCAGCATTTTAAACATACAGGTGGTTTGTAAAAGTGTATATGTGGGGGATGGTGTTTGTATGACAATATACCTTGACAATAAGTATAAGCACATATGATTAGGAGACAGGTCACCTGTTTCTCTCTCAGACTTTTTAGGTGATCTTAACTTTTTTTGTTGTTTGGCCACTGGTGTAAGCCAGTGTGTTGTTCCCAGTCCGTGCTAATTCCGTCATTCCTATGACACAGAATCCCATCACTGATACCGCATACCTGTATACTTAAACACTGGCCAGAAAGCAGAGGAGGTGGAAAAATTTATTTCCCAAATTGCCATTAAAAAATTGTTACTCTGAACATCGGATGGGAAACGTGCCGGCTGATGGACACAGAGTACATCGGGACTGGCGGGACTTGTCCGATAAAGGGTTGTGGGAAGGCTGGCATCCTTCTGGGGCCGGGGTGTGCACTCTGGGGTGTGTTGTCATTGTGGAAGATTCTGGGGCAAAGCATTCCTCTTTGGGGAGAATGGCAGAATCACTTTCTGCGTCCTTGGTTCCTGTTCTGGTACATGGGCGGCATAACCTGACTGTGGGTGGGAAAAGGTTACCTTCTCCTGGAAGCCTGTCAACCCCAAACATAGTCTGCTGCCTCGCTTTGCATTTTTGTGCTGTTGGTGAATTATAAATGGAGAAATATCTGTGATACTGTACCATACCAAGAATGGAAGATTATGAATTCACATCTCCAGCTGCATGCTACACTTGATTTAAGTTCTCATACCCAGGTTTCTTGGTAAAAATATATTTAACCTGACTTTTCCTAACTCTGAGAGAATTTTGTATTTTTGGCTCATCTATGTTTATGTCCACTTAACCTGAGATGGAAGAGAAGGTTGGGAAAGTTTTAAGGTATGGAAAGTGGAGATCACAGAAAAATCATATGCTAGGACTAGTGTTATACAAAAACTAGGGATTACTTCCTCTATGCTTAACTGGGATAAATCCATTTAGCTTCACTGATACGAGCTGTAGTAGCAGCCAGTCATGATCTGGTCTTTTATTTGGGATAGGGAAAAGAGAATAAAGAACAACCACCTTCATTAAAAGGGAAAGGGGATGCTTTTTGTTCAAAGGGAATGATCTCAAAGGATAAGCAAGATTTTAGGTGATGTTTTTGAGTTGCCTTCCATAGCTATTTTCAGGTAATGATCCCAGCAAATTCCCTCTGAGCTGCTTCTGCAGTTTCTGGAGAGCTGCCCATCACAGATATTTCTTTATGGAGTGTCTTTAGCAGAGACATTAAACAGGGTAACACATGTTGAGACTTCAGTCTTCTAGATGCTAATGCTCTGCTGGTGTGGCTCAGCAGCAGGATGTGTTACCTCGCCTTGTCTCTCACTCGAGATGTCTAACCACTGAAGTGCTCTTCTTAAATAGCAAACAAAAGACAGTGGCTGGTGCTTGGAGAGCAAATCAGGTTATCAGACCGATACCTTTCGGTTGTGACAGGCTCTCAGCACTGCCTGCTGCAGCAGCCAGAGCTTTATCACACACGTGAGACCAACGTATCTGGATCTTGCCCGTGTATTTCTCCTGTGATGCCGCCTTGGTGTTCTTTGTCTTCATACTCAGCACCATTTACTAGCCTGCTGTCTCCTGGCCTTAGGGAGAGAGAGCGCGTGCTGCCGCTCTGGCATGGAATGGGAAATTTGACAGGGATGGTTTCTAGCACTGATGCATAGTTTTATCATCAGCAGTGCAACTGAAGTTAGGGAGAGCAAGTGCTGGTTTTAATTCTTGATTTGCAACCATTCTGAAGGCTTAGGGCCCGTATGACAGATTTAACATATAGCTCTTCATAATAAAAATAGTGAGGACATATCCACCTCTTCCTTCTCTGTCCGGATTTAGGCTGCCTATGTATCCTCTTATCATGGAGCACTTGTTTCCTGGGGAATGATTTCTGTTATTGCCACTGTTGATAAGATAACTGCTAATTAGGGATCAGTCCCATCTCTTTCCAACAAGTGCCCTGTGTATACAGCTTGGTGAAGACATGGATATGAGCTTGGAGTTTTGAAAGGCCAACTCTGAGGTGCCCCAAATGAGCTGATAATCTCAGCTTTGGGGCATAGCAAATGGCTGAAATACCTACAAGGTCTCCTAGGCGCTAAAAATCAACACAAATCTTATTTACACATTTTGTTTTGTGAAATTTAATCTTACACACACTAGAGCAGACTTTATGCTTGACTTGTTTGAGATGTCCCTGGACATCTTACTGGAGTCAGTAAGGACAGCAATGGGTGAAGTTGTGGACAGGCAAGCCTGGGCTCATGTTTTAGGTTCTGTGCTTCGTGGAGGGCTGCTCCCCTGCTTGTTGTGCCAAAGCTTTGAAACGGTGGAATAGGCTTGTCTGGCTCCTACCTTCTGTATTAATTGAAAAGAGGCAGCCTCTGAATTGCATTACCTTTTGCATTAACGTTTGTAAAGTGCTTAAATGACACATTTACAATCACTCTCTCCTTTAAATTTAAATCTTCCCTACTCAGATAGTCACAGCTCAGAAGTCCTGCTCAAGGCAAAAGCACGCCATAAAAACCTAATGCAAGATAAATGGGCCCTCCTGGCTGCTGAGTGATGAGGACTGGATCTATTTGAATAGTCCACACAGACTGCATTATTCATTGCCTTTAGGCACCTCTTATAGATCTTTCATTTGCCTTTTTTTTTTTTTTTTTTAAATGTTGTTCCTTCTTATGGTTATTAAAGTCAAAAAAAAGTTAACACTTATCTAAGGGGCAGAAGCTGATGTAGATGAGGATTTGTTGAGTTTCCCTACCAGCGTTGACCAGGGTTATTGTACACCTGCATACGTGGTTTAGTAGCTGGTTTTGCAGCTGGCACCCATTGGACTAACCTAGCTTTTGAGCGTAGGAGATACCAGCAATGTGAAGCTGGTGTTGGGAGTTACAGCGAGAGGAATCATGGAGATGATTAGTGCCAGTAGGCTGATGGTGAGTTCACGTAGCTCCTCAGATCCGCTGGGATGGGAAGGTGAAGTGTTGGGAAGAGCCAGCTAATCGGTGCTTTCCAAGCAGTGGAGAACTCTTCATACACTTAATCTCTTTCTCCCCTTTAAGTCTCATTTCATACCAATACTACGGAGGAAAGATTTTTGGAATTCAACATGAGCGGCTCCTTTACAGTTCTGTAAAAACTCTAAAGTTTTTAATTGCTAATCACTAGTGAAAAACATGACCAGTAATTTTAAATCCTAATAATCACACTTTCCCCAGACTCCCGTGTTCACAAAATACTGTTACAAAAACTGATCTGGTACCCTTAATGGATATTTTTCTTGTACTTTTGTTTTATAGATACGTGGCTGTGCACACACGAGTGCTTTTGATGAAGCAGGCAGCTGTCTTTGAACTATTTGAAATAACTAAACAGATGCATGACTCTGCCACACATCAGCTCAGTGCAAGGCATCCCTCCTGTGCAGTATAAATCAAGCGACTTCAGGAGCAACTATACAGTGCTAGTCTCATTTCCTCATTTATCTTTGCTGCATTGTACCCCCCTGGGGGGGGGATAATATTTTGATGGGTGACTAAAGTACCATTAACTTTAACATTATCATCAATCATCATGACAAAGGAGGACAAGTAGTCTTTGTACCTGGTCTTGCCACTTGTTTAGTTATCAAACCCTTTGCAAAATGCGTGTAAACCACTACTTTATTAAGGCTGTTGTTCTGTGATACAGATTTTTTGACAGCAGTACCTGTTCTAGCTACTGCCGCCGCTTCCTTGCACCCCTAAGGCATCTCTGTCCATTGTTCTGTGCAACTGCACATGCTGCCTCCCTGCTCAGGGCACCAACCTGGCTCACCTTTTTTGGAGAAAAAACAAGACAAAACACATTTAGGGGAGGGAGGTAGTGGGAGGGTAGTTTTTCTAAAGCTGCTTCAGTTTCCTGCTCCTGTTCACTACCTGGCTTTTTTGACTTGGCACCCACTGAGAGGAGTGGGCTGGGCCGAGGGCATGGACACCTGTAGAGTGGGAGAAGAGGTGGAATGGTTTTAAGCCAGCATTTTCCAAAAGCAGGAATTGTACTGGGAAACTAAAGCCTGATTTGGTAACCTGTGTAAATGTGGGTGGTGCTTCAGCGCCAAGGACGGAGGGTAGGCAGGATCCTTTGTTGGCAGCTTTCGTAATAGTCCTTTTGGTTTTTCTGTGTTGAAACGTCTTCTTGGGGGGAAAAAAAAAATCATGACAAGCAGTGGGGTGTGTTGCACAGCGGCAGGGCACAGTAAGGATGTGGGCTAGCTGTCAGGGGAGCGTGAAGTTCAGGGGCTCGCTCCAGGTCTGCTGCCCAGCTGAGAATTGAGGCAGCACCAACTAATTGTTATCAAGTGTCTGTTTCAACAGTAGCCTCTCATGACGACGTAGTATGAAGAATTCTTCAAATATTTTTCCTCTTCTTTTTGCTTTCAGAAAGCCACTGCAGATGTGCTGGATTACAGCTGTGCTTTTCAAAGGGACCGCTGTACCTCACAGGGGGATAGATTATTCACTGTGTATCAGCCTTGGGTTTTCTTTATTTTTTTTTTTTTTCATTTGAACTATCATCCTGCCTCATCCTCAAGCATAGCTTTTCTCTCCATGAAAGTGAGGCAAATGATGATGAAGAGTGGATTCTACTGCACTGACATTTACTAAGTTGCTGCTTAGAGGCAATTTTCTTGCTTGCTCCTTGGGTGTGTGTGGTATGATGACAGCTTTTAATCTCGTAGAAAACCAAAATGTCATGCTTCCCTAGATTTCTTCCTGGGTAGCATTTCTTCCTGGTAGTGCTTACTTCTGTTCTCACTGACACTTAGGAGCCCATGCAGCAGAAAAAATTTTAAAAATAATGCCAATTTATAATATGTTAGGAGTTCAGGTCAGTATTTGGCAACTAATTTCCAGGAGGCCCCATGAAGAAGCACTGTTTACCTAGCTGTATAATTTGCTTGTGTTGCTCACAAAGCTCGTTCTTGTGCTTAAGGCAACTGAGGAAAGAAATCCTTCTGCGGTAGGTCTGGAAATTTTATGGACTATTCTAAGAGGGCAAATAAGAAGGGAGCTGGCCAAAGCATAAGACAGTAATTAATGCTATAAAGAACATTAACAGGATGAATTCAGGCACCTGATCACCTGACACAAGGGGATGGTCAATGAAAATAAGAAACTGGAAAATGACGTAAAGAAATTCATAGCCCTGCAAAGCAGCTGGCCTCTGAAGCTTCTCGCCACCACCAGACACGGAGGCCTCAGAGAGTCACTGAACCACGCTGGGTAACAGGCACGTCAGATGGTAGTGGGGAATGCTATAGCTCACCAAGGCTGTAGAAAGGGATGCAGTCACCTACGTTTCAGAGTCTGGGCTAACGTTTTGCTGCTGTGGATTCAGAGAACCCTTCCTGGGAGCGGGTTATGCCCCAAAGAGCTCTGGGATCTGCTTGTGGTAGCTGCTGGTAGAGGCTGAGTACTTCCCAGGACAGGACTTCCAGGATCCCTTGTCAGCGAGCAGCAGGGCCAGGATGAAGCAGCCTGGGACCCACCACTTCCTGCACCACTGTCTCAGATGCAATCAAGGAAAACGAGTCCTTCCTTAACTGGGGATACGTCAAGCAAGAAAGTCCAGGGGGAAGAGGCTTGGTAGCAAAACCATAAGGTGACCTGATCTAGCTGGACCTGGTTTGAGCAAGAGGTTGAGGTAGGTAAGTTCCAGAGGTCCCTTCCAACCTAAATAATTTCACACACCTGAGCCTGTGAGTTACCACAATACCTTGGAAATGCTATAGCTGCAACTGTTTGCTTGTGACTAGGTTTGGGCTTTGTTTTCTGTTTTGTTTCTTTGTCGTTCTCTTGAGGGATACCCAGCTGGAGTCTCTCAGCTTAGCCAGGTGAGTCAGCCACATCTCCCTTGCCTCCCTTTACTATTGAGGGAGAAGGGCTCCTCTATTCAGAGTACGAGGGTTTGAGTCTCCAGCAGCTCCTTTGTGCTGCTCGTAGAGGGTGTCTGAGGAAGGGCGACAGCTAGCTGGGAGGCCTTCACCTTCCCTTCCCCCCTCTCCTCCATGACTTTCTTTACTTTTGCCACACATTTTTTCTGAATGCTTTCTCTGGAACAGGAACATTTATCATCTGAGCCATGTCAGACTTGCCATACTCTTACTTTCTCCACACTTTTTCTTCCTCTCCCCTTCTTCCTTCTCTGTCCCTTTTAACCATGCTAATTAACTAAGTTGATATTAATTCTTAAATAGTGAGTGTTGAAATCCATGGAGTTATCTCGTGCTGCTTTGTGTGTCTGGACAGTGCGTAACAACAGCTGACCAGGTTTTGAAATCTCGAGCACTGGGAGCTGCATAGGGCGACCTGGTTCAAGGGAGGGGCGTTAATCTGCTAAGGATAAGCACAGATTGTCCCTGATGGCTTTGAGCAGCATTTTCCATCTTGGTTGATTAAGTCTTAAAGAATTTACCCCAAGGAGCAGAATGGATCCATGCCACTTCTAAAAAATCAGAGAGAAGGGTTTGCATGCTCAGATGTGGATATTTCAGGCACCTGAATTTCCACGTTGCCCCTCATTCTTTCTGAATCAGCCTGCAGAAGAGCCTGTAACCAGTTTCTATCTGGCCATAAAATCCAGCCCTTGAAGAAAATCATGCAGCACAAGATCCACCGTGTGCTGTGAGCATAAGGCACGACACAGCATTTTGCTGTTGCAAATCAGCATGATAAGCCCTGCAATACCCTGCCTCCTTCCCGTAGAGTACAGTTTAATACACAGCAGAGAGGAGTTCGCTTCTCAGTGAAGATCTGCAGGAAAAACATTGGCCTTGCTGAAGGTGCACGGGCAGCGACCACGAATGTGCCTGAGCCTGGATATTTCTCTAGTCCTTTATGCATGTGCACCAGGGGAGAGCTTGGCAGGTGTCCGCCTGCATTGAGATTCTGAACCAGGCTCCCAGCCACTGCAAACGGATGATCCCAGTCTCTGGCTGAGCTGGCAATGATCAATTGAAGCCCTTGAGATACAGGACGAAGCAGATGCAAGTGACCTTAACTGGTGCAGAAATGAAGCCTTATCTGCATCAAAGGGAGGGATCAGCTCATCATCATCTGCTGTTATAAACAGCAGAAAAGGAGAAAGGCACAGAAACTAGCCCAGGGAAAGTTTACCAAAAGAAGGCAGCTAGGAAGAAGCCTGGCCTTTTTTCTTTTCTTTTTTTTTTTTTTTTTTTTTAAATCCAACAACCAGAATGCTAGCAAACCTTTGAGATGTCATGTGACTGGGCTATGCTTCCTTCACGTCTGCTTTTCCAAGGATAGTCTTTGCTCTGTACCTGTTTGGGTTTTGTGCTTTTTCTGTTTTCTTACCATCATCTTTGAATGTTTCAGCTTCTGCCTTTACCCGTCCTTTGCCCTGACGTCTCTAGGGCCTGGTTCTGCATATGGATGGACCAGTGGGTTGTTACCCCGGTCAGTGGGTTGGTCAGTCAGCACTGGGCACTGCAGGCTGTCCTTTACTCACGGGTAAGAAAAGCAAAACTTCCTTTGCTGTCACCAGCACGCTGAGGCCTGACCTCACAGAAACTAGAGGGATTCTCACAGGCTTCCAGGTGCAGAAATTGTCTCTTACCGCATGTGCCTGTGTTGTGCCTAGCAGAACAGGACGTTGGACTTGATTGGAGGTGCTGAGTATAATCAAGGTAGAAAATACGAAGTGTCACTTTTAAGGTCAGAAATAAGTTTGGGACATACACATGGACACATGTTGATGGAAGCTGTTCTTGAGTTTGCAGAGGACAAGGTATGGAGACCAGCAGGCAGGTCTGGTTTGTGTCTTGTTTTCTCTGCATGTTTGTGAAAGAAGCAGCCTTGTAGGAATTGCTGCAATACCAAAGCTGGAATTCCACATGGTTGTAACTTTAAATTTCTGGGTAGTCTTGTTGCCTTACAGAATCTTCCCACCGGCATCACATTTGGCTCAGATGTAAGGATTGGCAGGAATGTTCTTCATGTGTACAGAGGAAAGTGTAGTTTAATTTGTTTGTGGGGCTATCTTCCCCACGGCTTATTTCCCTGATAGTAGTGGCACAAGCAGTGCTTTCCTGGGGTTTTTTTGGGTCGATTGGCTTGCTGTCTGGGCTAGCAGGTCAGTGTGAAATGAGGGGTCTTTCTTTGCTTTCATCAGAAAAGGCTGTACGTAGATGCTTGCGACCAACAGGAAGAGTAGGAAAGCACAGGATAGAAATGAAATGTGAACAAGAAGGTTTTTGAAGTTGAAAATGTGAAAAGACAGGAGTGTCAGGAAAGCACCATTTCCCTCGATGATTGATTGCTCTTCAGCGCCCGGTCATGCAGGAGCATGTCTCCTGTAACCATAGCGCTGTGTGCTTCCCAGCACCCTTGATCTGAAGACCTCAAAGAGCACTGTGAACCCAGATGAGTTAAATCTACAGCAATTCAGTGACAGAGATGCAATCCCCTCTGTTCTACAAATGAAACTGAGGATGAAAAGTTCAGGTGCTTACCCAGAATCAGTAAGTCATTGGCAAAGGTAGGAACTGAACAGGAGCTCTGACTCCCAGTCAAGGATGCAGGCAGAAATTAGCCACCACGAAGCTATTAAGCTGGGCTCCACCCTTGCTGATGTAGTTGAACAAATAAAATTGCATTTTTTTCTGAAGCATCGAGCACTCAATAGCTCCCACTAGCTGGAGTGGTGGCACTTCAGCTGTTCCGCAAATCAGTCACTTGAAAAGCAAGAGATGTTATACAATTGGTTATGTTAGACCTATTGATCCTTCTTAAAAGAAAAGTTGCATTATGCACGATATTACACAGAAGAAATAGCCTCAAGAGGGTATTTAGTAAGTGAAATACATGTGCAGCACTGCCTGAGTAACCCAGGATATGGGGGAGCCGGTACTTCTGCAGGTCAGGACTGATTTAACCAGTTTGTGCCGGGGCTACCCAGCCTTCATGGCTTTAAGCCTGGCTCTGGCAAGTACTGTCATCTACTCAGTTATTAGAGAGCCAACAAGAATTCCAACCTAATATTTCAAGGCACTGAAGAAGACTCTTTTGCCCTCATGAAATTAATTCAGAAGAGAAATTATTTTCCATTTGACTACTTCTTTGCACAGCTCTGGTAAGTAGTTGATCTTCATAAAATATGGATAGATGTGATCTTTCTAAGTTCTACTTCCTCCTAAAAAAGGACACAACACTGAGTAGGACGGTCTCTGGGGAATGGATTTGGGAGCTCTGGATCAACAGGAACAAATCTGCATTGCTTGTGCTAAACGAAGAGGTGTGTATTAGCGAGGGCTTTGCAGTGTCTGTGTTCAGACTCTCTGAAGAAGAACAAGGAGCCACAATGTGGCAGTTCATATGTATCTCGGGCTTGATTGCATCATCGTCTTTCCAACCTTCATCATTCTGGGTGCTTTGTGGTGGAGCAGATGCTCACCTGAGCCCTTTGAGCCGGAAGTCAGGAAGAGTTTCTGTCTAAGCCAAAGCGTAGCTGGTGTGGTGACAGCTCATTCCTTAGCCCTGATGCTTGCACGCTGACCACATGCAGAGTGCGGAGCAGGAGCATTCGACTTCTGAATGATGGTGGGATCTTTTGGGCCCTGAAATGGGAGAAGATGCACTGGATAATTGCAGTGCTTTCCAATGGGATTAGAGATGCTCACTGCCTCTTAAGATCAGTTAGTGGAGAAGTATAATGTTCACTGGGTAAAAAACTGGCTGGATGGTTGGCCCCAGAGAGTTGTGGTAAACGGAATTAAACCCAGTTGGCGGCCAATCACAAGTGGGTCCCCAGGGCTCAGTACTGGGGACAGTTCTGTTTATTATCTTTATCAATGTTCTGGACAAGGGGATTGAGTGCATCCTCAGTGAGTTTGTAGATGACACCAAGGTGGGAGAGAGTGTTGATCTGCTTGAGGGCAGGAAGGCCCTACAGAGGGACCTGGACAGGCTGGATTGATGGGCTGAGGCCAATTGTCTGAGGTTCAACAAGGCCAAGCGCCAGGTCCTGCACTTGGGTCACAACAACCCCAGGCAACGCTACAGGCTCAGGGAGGAGCGGCTGGGAAGCTGCCTGGTGGAAAAGGACCCGGGGTGCTGGTCAACAGGCGGCTGAACATGAGCCAGCAGTGTGCCCAGGTGGCCAAGAAGGCCAATAACATCCTGGCTTGTATCAGGAATATTGTGGCCAGCGGGACCAGGGAAGTGATCATCCCCCTGTACTCGGCACTGCTGAGGCTGCACTGCGAGCGCTGGGTTCAGTTTTGGGCCCCTCACGACAAGAAGGACCTTGAGGGGCTGGAACACGTCCAGAGAAGGGCCATGAAGCTGGTGAAGGGTCTGGAGCACAAGTGCTGTGAGGAGCGGCTGAGGGAGCTGGGGGTGTTTAGTCTGGAGAAGATGAGGCTGAGGGGAGACCTTATCACTCTCTGCAGCTACCTGAAAGGAGGGTGTAACGAGGTGGGTGTTGGTCTCTTTTCCAAATTAACAGGCAATAGGACAGAGGAAATGGCCTCAGGTTGCCACAGGGGAGGTTTAAATTGGATATTAGGAAAAATTTCTTCATTGAAATTGGAGCATTGGAACAGGCTGGCCAGGGAAGCGGGTGAGGCACCGGAGGTATTTAAAAGACGTGTAGATGTGGCATGGAGGGACATGGTTTAGTGGTGGACTTGGCAGTGTCAGGTTTACAGTTGGACTCGATGATCTTAAAGGTCTTTTCCAACCCACATGATTCTATGGAAGTATCTCACCCCTCCAAATGCTCGGTGGCCAATGCGCACTGAGGCATGGCTCTTGTAAATGATAGTTCAGCCTGCCAAGTCATTTGGTTTTACAGGTGAATTGAGGAACATACCTGGACCTCATAATGACAGAGTGTACCCCAGGCCCTCACCGCGGCTTGGATGTTTGTGCTCTCAGCTTCTGCAGTGTTATCAGGGGCTTGGTCAGCCTTTGTGAGGAGGAGATTATGCAGCTAACGGAGATACTGCAGGAAAACAGCGTCTCACAGCGTCTCATCAAGGCGTGTATAGGAAATCCGGATTTCCTGTGGCCAGGATCTCTGGCTCTGCCGCAGGTCTGTCGTGACACCGCGGGCAGCCCTCTCTATCCCCCTGGATGTTTCTTTCCTCTCCTGTTTGTTCCTGCCTTACAGCTGGGAGGGGACTGCCCCGTGCTCTGTTTGTACAGCACCAGGTTGTACGAGCAGCCGGGGTCTCCCAGCACATCCATCACGCTAATAACGATAGGAAGGAGGGCACCCATCAGGAATTTCTCCTTACTATTTAGTTATTGATACATTTTCCTTTCTCCTCTCTCCTTTTTTTTTTTTTTTTTTTTTCCTTTCTTGCTTAAAGGGGAAAAATAAGTCAGCTATCTTTTATTCCTTCTAAAAGAAATGAGTCTTGACAGGTCTGGAAATGTGTTTCCTGCAGTTACTCTGTGCACACAGGGGCCGTGCTGGCTCATTTATACACCCACATACCACAGCCCAGACATTTCATTAGCTTGGCATCTATCTTTTGTTTGCAGTGATAGGCACACGAAAGTACAACGGGAACAAGGCTGGAGGAGAGAGAAGGGGACGCGTTGCTGCCTGAAAATCGCTGTCTCAATGTTTTGTTCCTTGCATGTGCAGGACAATCTTCTTTCTATTTGTCTTCCTGTTTACTAGCAGTGCTTTCTGTGTGGAAGAGCTGATGTAGACTCAGATGAATGCGCTGTGGCCTGGATGGCTGCTTGTGCCTCTCAGACGAGGTTGATTTGTGATCGTAGCTGGCAGAAGAGGGGAGAAGGGCATGTAGGGGGTTTTCCTGTTGGTCAGGAGTGAGAGTGCACCCTGGAGAAGGGAGCACGAGGCAAACACTTGGCCAGCCCTTTCCTTCTCCCCAGCCTCGTCTCTGGTCACTCTTGCGTCTGGGTGTCTCCTGCAGCCGGAGCTGACGTGAGCTGGGCCCTGCACGGGGACTGATGGCTGCAGGGTGACAGGCAGGAGGAGAAGATGGGGGCCGTGCTGCTGTCAGATTGACATGGCCACAGCTGGGGTGTCCTTGGCCAAGCGCATCCAGGGTGTTTTGTGTGAGAACTGAAGTGCAGTTGAGGCTGGTTAGATCAGCATAAGGCTAATTTTAAATCCCAGATACGCTGCCGGTATCCAGCTGTCCTGCTCCCTTTTGTCTTGCCGCAGCTTCGTCATTCCCTTTCAGAGTTGTCCTCCTGTTGCTCAGTGCAATTCCCGGGCAACTGGTTTTTGTCTGTAAGCCCGTTTGTGTGCTTGCAGCTACTGTCCTGGAAATGTTCGCCCTTGTCAGATCTGTCCCTCTCATTCATCCAGCTACAGAGCCTGGCAGATCTAGGCCTCCTGCCAATGCTTTTGCCGTGCTGTGGTCTCTCAAGCAAAAAGCTACTCCTTTTTGTAGGTTGCAGAGACTGACAGATGTTTTGACTTCTGCTTTTGTCTCTGCCTGGCTGTCTTGGAGACAGAAAAGGCACATTGAATCCAACACAGATGGGAGAGATGTCTGCTGGGATCTACCAAAGGTCAAATGAAAACTGTGGAAGGAAGGTATCAATGCCGTCTTTATTCCATCCCTACTTCCAACCCTGGCTTGAGATGCTACAGGGAGGACCCACTCTTGCTATGTCAGATCTGCGTAATATAATGTAGCTTTCTGTCCTGGCTCTTCTTTCTCGTGAAGGCTGTGTCCACACTCCCGTTCTCCATGCCTCTGTTTAAACAGGAATCTTTGGGTTTCAGGGTTAGCAAGCTGCTCTGAGGAGCTGCGACTGTTCATGCTTCTCATTGCTTGGGGAGCGACTGTCCGCTTGGCCGACACCAGTGCTTAGTGAGAGCCTCTGGTTTGACCTAAAAAGACTCTGCTTTGCAGATAATTTTTCTGGGGAAAAGAAAAAAAAAAACAAAATAAACCCCAAAGATCCACAAACTAAAAGAGTTACAATGACCTTGTGTCTCCTGTGAATCCCAAGGGACCTAGAACACTCTCTAAAGAGCAGGGGTTCAGGGATACGCTGGAATCATTGCCCCAGCTCGTGCTGGTTAAACAATTCGAAAGCAGTTTGCAACCCAGTCCCTTTGGTTTGCTGAATACAGGTGAGATGTTGTGATTCTTTTCCTGGTATCATGGAGAGGATCTGCTGTGGAGAGCCACTTTTATGCTGTTGTCTTTGACCAAAAAATTACTGACTATAAATTCAGCTTTATGGTGCTGGTGGTTTTTTTTATTTGATTGTTTGAGGGCTTTTTGAGTGGTTTTTATGCTCGTACCATAGTAAGAAAATTAATGGTGGTGTTCTGTGTGCAATGCCACGGATTATTTAAGGTGCTAATGCCTTTTCAAAGCTGTTGGTTAATTGAACTTCACAGAGTTATAGGCCTGATCTACCAAATGCAAACAGGGTGATAGTTTTTATTTATTTCACAGGATTAAATTCTGATCTGTGGTCCTGTTTATTGACTGAGTATCTTGGGGCTCAGGGTTTTTAACATTTGACAGTGTAATCTTAGCGTTATGCTGAGAAAAAGAGGGATCAGTAGGATTCTTAAAATACCTGTCTGTGTGTCCTTATTGTCCTTCTGCACTGACGGCATTTGCTTGTTCACCAAATTGTTGTCATCCTTGCACAAAAAGTATGTTTTCAGCAGATGTCTAGGCAGTGCTAAATTGTAGCAGGTCCATTGCTCTCTGGTACTTCTTTAATGTGCTAGACAAACGGCGCTTAAACCTTTGAATCAAGGAATGGTTTTCAGAAGTGCTTAAATGATTTAAGAGTGCGGTTCCCTTTGGCTTCTAGTCAGGCTTTGTGCTCTTTAATCTTTTTAGGTGCTTAAAAGATATGCTTTCTTTCCTTCCCCCAAGGGTTTGCTGAATCTCTCTCCTAAGTACTAACGTGGCGCCTTTAACCGCAGCATCTAAAGTAGTGTCCAGCCTCCAATGTGTTACCTCAACACCCAGCACAGGAGATCGGTGTCTCCATCTTACAGATGGGGAGCTAAGACATGAGGGAGACGGAGTGACTTGCCCCCAGCCAGGCGGGGTTTTTGAAGCATAAATACCCAAGCCCTACACTAAATCCCTGAGCCGGAGATTGCTCGGCTTCTTTACAGGGAGGTGCTAAGCGTCCTCTGCCACGCGTTGCCGAGTCAGGGCCTTGGGCTCTTCCTGACATGGTCCGTTTGTCCACACAAACAAGTACTTGCCAAAACTGCTGAGGTTTTGCTTTAAACTAAAATGTCGGCGTCAAAACCTCTCAGGATTGCACTCTGATGAATTATTCTGTGTGCTGAGAAAAAGAAGATAAGGGGCAGGCAGAGGAAAATGCATTTAAATACAGTATTCTGCATATAGCATTTGGCTTTTCGCTTGCGATGTCTGACAGTGGAAGAGCATACAGAGCACAAACTCACCGGTGGTGGGCGCTTTCTCTAGATAGCCCTTCCTTAATGGTGGCTTTGTCATACGAACACGTTGGGTGAGCTTTGGGCCACCTCTGCAGGGTCACCTACACAGCTTGGGACCTTTGAGAACAGATGGGGATTGTAGCGAAGCAAGCAAAGGGGGAATGAGTTTGCAATGATTCTTGATTTGAATTTTCTTAAGATGCTGCTTCTTTGGGATGTAGTGATGGCGTGTAATTGTTTGGAACAGCTGTAGCGTTGCTGATAGGAGAGAAGTGGGGTTTCTGGGGAGAATGACCTTTTGGGGGCAGGGGGGAAAGCCTCAGCACTAGCCCAGCTTTCCGGCCTGGTGGTGTCTTTCTATGAAGGCTGTATTATTGCAAGGTATTACAGTTTATGCTGTGGACAGTCTTCCCATGAGGGAGAAGGACTGGGTGGAGCATAGGAACATTTTTTTCAAATGAGAACTTAATTAAAAATGTTTAGAAAAAAATAATTGAGAGTTAATTATTTCTTGGCAGTTTTTAACAGTGAATGACAGTGCTCAGCATTTTGGCTTTTGTATGCTTTTTACCTTTTTTTTTGAGTTTTTTGTTGCTGCTGCTCCTGTTTCTTTCTCATTGTGTTGACGAGTCCTTAGTGAGCCACGGTGTTTTGTGTTGGCTTGACAATGATGTGTGTCCCAGGGATCATGTGTTTCAGTTATCTGGTCTGGGCCAACTGAACAGCTGTAGTCCTCTGGCAGGATGTGTACCTGAAATGAAAAATATGGTTCTAATTTATTTTTGTTTATTTTAAATCCTGTTTGGCAGTCAACACTTTATACTTAACCATATTCTGATTATGGACAGTGGCAAAACTAATTTGCTTGAAGTTTAAAATACTGAAGTATGCCTTTTTTTTTTTTTTTAAAAAAAAAAGAAAATATTCTTAATGTTTTGAGATCTTTTAGAATGCTTTTGGATTGTCTATTTTATGTTGCTTTATTTGAGATTTTCAAGTTTACTCCCCAGAGGTGTTCAGGGGAGCACTTTCATGCCAAAGCTGAGCCCATCAGCTAAGATTCAGACTACATACAAGGAAGGAATTTTTTACAATGAAGGTGGTGAAGCATTGGAACAGGTTGCCCAGAGAGGTGGTAGATACCACATCCCTGGAAACACTCAAGGTCAGGCTGGACAAGGCTCTGAGCAGCCTGATCTTAGCTGAAGATGTCCCTGCTCATTGCAGATGGGTTGGACTAGGTGATCTTTAAAGGTCCCTTCCAACCCAAACCATTCTGTGACCATAGTCCCCATCCCTCTGTCCTGCTTGGGATGGGGGGTGGAGTCTGGAGAAAAGGGGTGAACTTGAGTCTGGGAGAGGGGAGAGGAAAGATGGTGTTTTAGCATTTGTCTTTTTTGTTTTTCACTACCTGAATCTATTTTACTTGGCAATAAGTTAAGTAATTTTCTTCAAATCACACCTGTTTTGCCTGCAACGGTAACTGATAAGCAATCTCCCTGCCTTTATCTTGACCTACAGGTGTTCTCCTTCCTAATCTTACTATTTTCTCCACGTCCTGCTGAGAGGAGGGAGCGAGCGAGCGCCTGGGTGGGCGTTTTGCTCTTAGCCAAGGCTAACCCACCACAATGGGCAAGAGGTTTAATATCAGCCTAAGCAGGTCTCACACTTGTACGCTGTTCTGCACTGCAGCTGTAGCTAAGCTGGCTCATTTAAATGAGCAACTGCGGGACGTGAGGCTCAGTGCTGGCTTCACGACTTCGCCTGGTTGGTTATCCAGCGGCCTCAGAGGGTGTTTAATGAAAGCAGCCTGCCCCTTCACCCTTCTTCCCCTCCTCACAGCCAAGGCAAAATACTTCCCACAATGCCTTTATCTCCTGAGCTTTCCTTATGGTATTCTACCATTTTCATGCAAACGTTGCATTTCTTGCAAAGGTCTTATGCTGGATGCAAATGGGAGCCTCGTAGTCTTTTGCCCTTGCAAATCGGAGAGAGGAGTTTGCTGGCTCAGTTGCAGTCAGAAGGGATGCATCTCTCAGCCGGGTATTTTGGTAAGATGCCCTCTTTGATATGAAGGAGGACAGAGGCTTGGCTCTGTCCTCCTTGGCTCCTCAGGGATGGGAGTGGGCTCCATACAACATTGCTGATTTCAAGAGATCAAATCAAACTAAATTATGAGATTATTCTTCTTCTTCCAAAAAAACCCCCATTCTTAAAAGACCAAGCAAATTGGTCTTGAATTTAATTTCCTTTTTCACTTTGTGTTTACAGGAGGGGAAGGTCAACAATGTGATTGTGAGTGCACTAAAAATGCATTCGCCTTCATAGACTTCCCTGTGTACTTAGACAGTGACTCCTCCATTATGCTTTCTTCACCGCTAAAGTAAGGGCCACCCACATTCCTTATGATCTTGAGTTTTTTATCTCCTGCCTTTGCACTTTTTCTCCTGTATAGCCCTTTTGTATGTGGAATAAAAAATGATCCTGGAGGAAAAAACTGAGAACAGTACCGAAGTTGCAAAACAAGAAATAGCAGAGCTTCAATGTGGCAGGCACAGGTGTGTCTTAAGAGGGAGGAAAAGATCTTTGTCAGTCCCTCGTAGAGAGAAAAAATCCCTAAATCAGATCATTGGGGAGTATTTTGCTTCAGGGTCCTGCACAGATCTCTGCTTGAATTATTAGGCCTAAAAATAATAGAGCTGGAGGAGCTACTCACTTCACATCAAGGACTCTTGTGATGTCCTGCAAGTGCTAAATGCTGTGATCTGTGGTCTGTTTGTGAGAGCTGGCAATGCTGTTACGTGATTACGTCAGTCATGGTCGCTGTACTTCCTACCATGCCTTCCTGCTGTGACCCTGCCGCCAGGAGAAAGTAACCATGTACACGATCCACATCCAAATACGCTGCGCCTTTTTCTTTTTTTTTTTTTTTTTTCTCGTGAATTATATTGATTTTGCAAATATGCACTCAATTAGCACAGTCTGCTAATTCTAAAAATATCTTTATTTAGCTGTCTGTGTCCTTGTTGCTAATGCATACTGTATGACATTGTGCTAGGAGTTGCATGACCTTTGATTTTGATTGTAGAATATAAATCAGGGCCATTGTAGGCTCATTCCTTATTTTCTGTACATCAAGACAGCTCTGTTGTCCTGATAATAATGTACTGATTTGTATTTGGCAGGATTTGCTTCTCTTAGTAGAAACAGAGTATCTCTATCATCTAATAAATACAAGTAGGCTTAATACATTTCCAGGAGGAAGTGTCATGATCACCTAGGCTTCCGAGGTAGCTTGGGCTAAAGACCCTCATTCACAGGTCCTGTGTCTAGCCCTTAATTTGTGACTTCTGCTGGAGCGTGTTGTCAGAGACTGTCACTTCAAATTCTCAACAAAAGCAGTACGAAGTACTGTGCGGTTTATTAATTTGTGGCAGTGGTTAATTACTCTTTGTAATAAACTATTCTGCTTTTCCTCAGTTTGCATTTTGCCCAGCTTTAGCTTGAATGGTTCTCAGTAAGCTCTTTCTGCTATTTTAACAGTTCCTTTCCATTATTTGAAATCATATTCCTAGATAGGTGATTATACCTGGTAAATTAGTTCAAAGTTTCCAATATTAAGGTTCATATACAGGAGAATGTGTTCCGTAGGCTTCCAGTAGAACTCATGGTCATCAGATTTTTTTTTTTTTTTTCAATTGTGATTTTTTAAAAAATATATTTTAAAATATCTTTCACATTGGAGAACATGCCTTTTGAAGGTCTTTCTAGCAGATTTTATTCCAGTCATCCTCTTGGGATGGTTGACCATGATGGCAAGACCTAGGAAGACGTGAATGGCTTAAAATCTACTTGGCAGCCAAACATTACAGATCTGTTCTTTTTTTCGTGAGCCAAAAATGGAAATGAAATGAAATTACGTCTGTGAAAGTAGATAGCTGGTATGAGAAGGGAAGAAATTAAATCTCTTTGGGTTCCACATCCTCATTTTCTATGCTGTAGACACCTTTGTTCTTTAAGGACATAAAAATCAGACAACTTGTTATATAATGTAGCCTTAATGTGTGTATATACATAGAAAGAAAATGTCTTGCCTTTTAGCACTTGAAAGGCATTGCTTTTCCTGGAGTCCAAGCAAATGGTGTTTCCTTGATGTTCTCTGTTACCGGCCAATGCTGTGTGATCTCACAGAGACTTAATAGCCTGTTGCAGGAGTATCGAGGCCTTTTGATTTAACACCTTTACTTTCCTTTCATAACACAAACCAAACAAGTGGGAGATATGTGTGTCTCTTGTCAAACTACTCCAAAAGAAGCTGGGCAAGGATGTAGATGGCCTCAAGACTGTGTACCTGGGGAGCAGAAACTGCTGCGGTGAGACTGCCGGCAGTCAGGCACACCGTGCTGTGAAGTCAGGACAGCTGGGGCATGTTTGGAGGGGAACGGAGGGTCCCTCCACGCCATGCAGGTGGACGAAAGAGCTTGCAAGTGTGAAGACTTTGGATTAGACAGCAAATCTTGGCTAGCTGTGGTGTAAGGTGGACCAGTTACAGGGCAGCCGAGTGTCTGTGCTGCCATGGTCCTTCCGCTCTGGGCAGCACCATCTCTCATTCTTTAACACGTCCCTCCTCGCAGGTAGGCGTCTGGTGCCGCAGGCGATGTGCCCTCAGGCGAGGTGTCCAGCTCTTCCCAGACCTGGTTGGTGTGACCCCCCCCCCACCCTAAACAGCAGCTCCCGGCTCAGACTCTCGAATAGCTGTTAAATTTGGATGCCCTTCTCTGGCAGTGTTCTATGCCTGGTTGGTCCTTAGTTGTTAGGGGTTTGGTAGCTGCTGAACTTTGACCATGGCACTTGGAGCGAGCAGACGGTTGCAAGCCTCCCAAGCATGTGAAAATTCACTTTCCAAGTATTGCAGGTGCTTTTGTAAGCTCTAAACACCTTGTGTTTATGTTCTTTCTGCAAATACTGAAGATAAAAAAAAAAAAGTCCTAAGATTTAGGGCTGATTAAAAGAGAGGAGATACATAATTGTTTAGATAACCAGGTGTACTCAGCAAACTCATTAACTGGGGTTAATTTTGCCCATAGCCATGTTCTTGCTATCAGCAAAGCGAGGATCCTGTCCCAGGAAACGGTTCCTGCTATGAATGCTCGCCTGGGCGCAGGAGCCCAGAGTTACCAGCTGTACCAGAGCAGGAAGGGCAGGAAACAGCTTTCAAACCCAGGATTTACAACGGTTCCCGTACGCTGCTGGAGTGGCTGCGCTACTTTGTAATGCTGCAGCAGTGGCACGTTATAGAGAACACTGCCGTCATTTGTGTGTTTGTGGTTCTTTATTTTGTTTGGGATTCTAAAATTCTGTAGTACTTTCAAACTATAAACAGCTATGCAAGATGTGGCGTTGCACTGAAATTGAATGTCACAATATATTTTCAAACCGTTTTGGGAAGAAACCTGAAGTTGCTCAGTGGATGTTGATATTTTGCTGCAGCCCTGAGTGCTGAATCCCATCACGGCAGGGCTCAGTTCATCAAAGTGGGATTCATCTCATCTGTCTCTAACTGTCTGATCTTAAAGCCAGAAAGTGCTTCAGTTCAGCTGCTTTGAGTGCCTGTTTTAGGGTGGGTAAGTCATGCTCAGCTGATGTCTGTCTCCACTGGCTGCAGGGGAGAACTCCTTTGGGTGCTGTGCCCGAGTTCAGCCCCGGGGCAGCCCCACAGACTGGGAGAGCTTTCAGCCTCCCCCAGGTCATTTAAGACAGCATCCGTGTGCTCTTGGTTGATACAATTTCCACTCGGAACAGCACTTGGGCACCTCCTCCTCTTCCCCCTGAGCCGGCGTGTTTTGCTGGAACGAGGCCTCCAGCTCTTACCCGATGTCCCCACCCGGCTCCAGCTGTGTCAGCTGGGATGTCACTACCCCTCGCTCCTTCTCAGGGCTGCTGACGATCCCACAGTCTGCAGGAAGCTGAATCTGTTGCTTTATTGTAAACTATTTGCAGCTTTAGGTCTGATCTGTCCTGACGGATGTTATCCGGAGTGGGCCCAGCAGCGCTGCGCGAATGCTTCTGCCAGCAGAGAAGGCAGCAACCGCTGGACAGTAACTTCAGCGGCACTAGAGCGTGTAAAGGGAATGTCCGTGCAGACTGCAGAAGGACGAGACGGGGAGTCTCAGCCTGGTTTCCATCCACTGGACCGTGCTGTTCTCGAGCTCCCTATCTCATCTTAAGCCTCCAGTAATGTTAAAATACTGTTATCTCTGAGATGTGGATGCGTGATAGTGTTGACCTTGCTTGTTCTACTAAGCTGAGTGAGATCAGGGAACCCTCAGGGAATGTGGTGTGCCTTGGGGGCAGCTGTAATGGGCACCAAGGAGACTCCAGACAAGCCAGCGCTGAGGAGGACGACCTCTCTCAGATGAAGTGAACACATGTAGATAACAAAAAATTGGTTGTACCGGAGGGATTTGTGAGAACAAACTACAAGTTTACTATGGATGTTAGCATGTGATTTCTGTGCTTGCATATATTCCTGCAGAGCAAGTTTGTTTTCTCAGGCTTTACAGTCACAGATGTGGCGAGGCTATAAACGCTCTAATCTCTCTCCTTCTTAATTCAGAATTTGGACTCTTCCCTGCTCCATTAAATCCCACATTTAACTTTATTTTGAACAGTTTTAGTCATAGGAACAGTGTTGGGGACAGAAATGGTACATTTAGTTCTGCTAAATGGATATGGTATTAGATTGACAGTCCCTGTCAGCGTGTAATTGCAGATTAATGGGATGTAGTATGTCATTACAGCAGCTCAATAGCACAAGTCCAGGCTTTCGGAGCTGCACACAAGTCCAGGCTTTCATTTCTTGTTAGAGGGGGCTACTCTGACCCACCTTGCACAGTTTTCTCTCTGATCTCTTGTGGCAGAGAATAAGGCTGTTTACAGTTCAGGTACTTAATGACCCCAGGAATATGATGCAAGACCAACAGTGTAATTTGAAGGGTATGAGGAGACGGGGGGGCGGAGGAACTGATACAATACGGTAATGACAGAGTCCAACAATATGCTATAAGGACTGAGATATGTATGAAACGCTGTATGCTGTGAAACGAGCAGCCTTCTGCACATCTAACAGCAGATGTGAAAGTATTATTTGTATCCAAAATGAATAGGGTTGCTGAGCTTTACTAACCAGACCCTGAAGTCAAGTGAGCGACCACATTCATGGACTGGAAAATGAGGGTATTCCATGAAGGGGTTATTGAAGTAGCTTTCCCAGTTATTGCTGAGTTGCGCCTCTACCAGCCAGTACTTTAATACTTCGTGTCTTGCAGCAGATGCCTTATGCTGAGGGGGTCGATTTGAAGGTGTTCTTGCTGAGGACCTCCTTGAGACATTTCCCTACCTAAAAAGTACTTCACATCCTGAGCAGCCCCTCCTTATGACTGCAGATGAAAATAATGCTGTTTGGGAATTGAATAGATTGTAGTTTGGCCCTAGTGCAGGAGCTGAGTAAGGAACCAAACAGGTGTTAGAAAGGGCTTCATCGCTTTAAGATATAACAGACCTTCAATTTGTCTCTCCTAAAAAACAGCCTGCCAGTGCAGCTGTGCAGGTTCAAGGGATCTCCTCAAGAGCCACTTCTTCTTGGAGTCCACAGCTGATAGTCCTGCTTGTGCAACAGTGCAGTGTGGACTCCCATAGGACAGGATGGATTTTATTTATTTATCTTTTAATGGGGTAGGGAATAGGATCCTGTGTGGAAGAGGGCAGATGAGGTATTTATCCCTCCCCGTCTGTCCGGAGTCGCATGGAAGAAACGCTAACCATCGCAGAATGAAAGAAATAGCTTGGAAACCTCTGTGGCAAGCACAGGACTCCTTCCTCCTTGACAGATTTTGAGGCAGCAGCGGTAGTGCTGGTTAAAAGACTCTGAGGAGAAGAAAGAGCCCACAGCTGGGGAGTTTCAGATGTACGTGACAGATCCTCTGGGAATTTTTCTTCCTCTATAAAGAGTATGGCTTCCACCGTGTTTGCTTGTGATGCGCCGTTTGTTTATGCTTCCGACACTAGCCTGGGTATTTTACACATCCCATTTGTTCTCTGCATTGTAAAAGTGGCAACTGGGAGGGCTTTACCCAGAGAATACCAAGTCTGTTGTTGAAGCTGCTGACCCAGAGGGGCCACGGATGCTTCTAGGCAGAAGCAGCATGTCTCTCAATGATCTGATGAGGTATGACCTTGACTGTGCTTCTGTGCGAGAGTGTCAGGGACTTGTGAAGAGCTCCATTGCTCCTGTGCAAAGAACAAACATACTAGTACAGTGCCCAAACCTCCAGGTCAGGGGAGCAGCCCGGGGAGAGCATCATCGGAGCTGCTATTGCTTCCTGTTCCCTACAAGCAGGTGAGGATGCGGCAGCAGAGGGTGGGAAGTGGGGTACGCAGCCTCCTCCTCCTCTCCCTGTTGGCCTGCACGCCTGAGCCACCCCTGGGGAAAGGATTGTGAGCAACCCATGGGGCTCCGTCTGGGAGCAGGCCTGCGGACTGCGATTCCTCAGGGCCCAGGCGTGTTCCTTTGGACCCAGACATGCCGGGCAGGAGGTGACTGTCCACAGCCGCCCACCAAAGGTTACTGCCTCCCTGGGCTGTGGACAGCAGAGGCTGTGAGGACTCCCTTATCTGCTCCAGGCACAACCAGGTTGCCTAGCTCAGGTCAACAATTTGTAGTGTTTTATACTAGCACTGGTAATTTGTTTTTCCTAAATGTAGGTATGCAATTTTGACAGAGCAGCTTTTCAGGCAGCACTGTGGGTGATAGCATCCAGGAAGGAGCTGCAGTGAGTAGCTGGAAGGTGTGAAACTCTTCTACAAGTACACGGGGATCTAGGAAAGAAGTCTGTGCTGGCCTCAGGTTCATGACTCTCTGCTCTTTGCTTAGGGCTTGTTTGACAGCAGTGGGTGAACTAAATCTTTATGCATTTACAAAAAGAAAGAAGTAAATTCTTAGACAGAATCAATATATGTGGATAATGCCATAGAACCACCAGCCTGCTTCAAAAGAGTGGTAAGATCCCAATAATGCCTTTGTTTAAAAGGACCGAGACACGAATGCGCTCCTAAAACTGAGGAAAGTATTTATCATTAATACCATGCTGCCAGATTTAGTAGTATGAAAATAACGCAAACAGTCATCTGTAATGCAAATGTTGACGTCTGATTAATAGAGAAAATAACATGAGCAATTAATCCACGAGGGAATAGATCATTATAAATGTAAATTAGATCATCAAAGGATAAGCCACACAGAAATAAAACTACCCCAAAACATAATTAATTATTGAAATGCCAGTAAAAAAGACATCTTTAACAATAGAGTCCTTGGGAGACATGTCATGTGATTCATCAAAATTCTGGACAGGGTTATTTTACAATCCCGAAATTGATTAGCTTCATTATAAATCTAATGGGAACATTTATTCCACCCAAGATAGCATGCTGTTGTAGGGACGGAGCACAGCCTTAGCACTAAACCGACTCAGTTCTGATTTACAGACACTCAATTTTTGCTATAGTATATCGTTTGCCTGGGTAAGTCAGGAGATACCTGCTTGCATTTTTTCAAGGAGGAACGTAGCTTTTACGTTAATACATATTTGTACCTGCATATTGTCTTAACCCCAAGATGCAGTGTTGGAGGAAAGATTGTCTTTCTGGTTAGGGTGTAGCGTTTTGTCAAAAATCAGTTTCTCTTCTTTTGAGGTGACCTTGGGCAGATCACTTTATCTCTGTGCTTTGTTCTCTGCCTTGGTTTCGAAGGCTTCAGCTTAATGATGTATACCATAAAATTATTTAAAAGGTCCTTATTTCAAGTAATGCTAGGAATCTATCTACTCTTGTAAAATCCTGGTGACTTTTTAAAAGCTCAATTAAAGATGTTGCTCTTTTCTAATAAAATGGGGCTTACTGCTCTTCGGCTGCTGTTAAATACTCAAGTGACGTCATACTTTGAAGCTACAAACAGTGCTAAAATACTGTGTAACGTTAAAGGCCAGGATCATAATCTGCATCTTTGCTGAGGTTTAATTTTACATCTTGCTATTGTTGGAGACCTACTTAGGAACTTGGCAGTTTTCCCCTTTCCTATTAAAACTGGACTCAATGTGCTTTACTGCAGCAGTTGAAGTGCATTTGTATGGCATCGTGGTGTGCTGAACGCTCTGCAGAACTGGCCTTGTGCAACACCTTCCTCCTCATGCAAGGCCAGTTGGAGTCTGAGATCTGTTGCTGGAATGAGCATCTGAAAGCATCTCAGAGGCAGGAAAAATATGAGAAACGTCTCTGCAGCTGGTACTGGCAAGAGCGCCTTTGGGCAGTCAGGGAATTACTTGAAAAAGCTGTCAAGAAACTTGTAGACAGAACAGGTTGACAAGAACATTGAAATTGAGACAGAATCCAAACAGCTGTCTCTTGCTGTTTGGTTTCTTCTTTATTTGAGGAAACAAGATTTCTAAGTATTATTTTGTGAATAAATATTATCCAGAAAATGCCATTATCTGTCCTCCTTTCTCTTCTTAATAGAAACAAATTGCATAACCCCAGTCTAGGTTAGCCTCTGCGGTAGAAAAGTGTCTTGGAACAAGTTTTGCATGCTGCTCTGCTTAGATTTATATCTGCTTTCTCTGCCCACGTCTTCGTGCTACCTTATGTATATGATACCTAGCAGAGAGTCCCAAGCCCTGGTTATGTTAGGAAGTGACACGGACACTTCTCTGGCGCTTCAGTTTTCTTTTGGTTTGGCACCTTACTTTTCAATTCAGTTTTGCTACGTTTTTTTTCCCTGCTTTGAAGGACAGCAAGGTTGGCACCTCTGTAAAAAAGGATCTCCTTGGAGCCTCTTGGCTGGTAGCAAACACCAAGTGGTGGTTCCAATACAGGAATCAGCATCTCAACCATGGCTTGAAGTTGTTCTCCAAAAAGTTTACCTTCACTATGAGCCACAGTCAGTAGTTTTTATTATTCCTGAATATTATTTTCAGCCCTGGCAGACTTATCTTTTGCAAATAGCACTGGAGTGCTGATGCTTGTGGTGCAAATTTCTGTAGCTGAGCAGGCCACCTGATGGTAAATGTTTCTGCTTCTTCATTCAGTCAAATGGCTTTGAGGCATTTCTTACAGGAATTTAGTTGGAATATTGTATTAGGTACCTTTGTGCTTTTGAGGCTCCAACAGCTAGATTTAAATGCTGTAGAACATATACAGAAAACTCAGGAAATGAGAAGCAAATACCTGCCAGGCAAAAACACTTTTGCATCTTTATACTGTCATTATCTCTTAAAAACCAGCCCTTCTGGCCTGATTCCTGTGTCCAGGACTCCTGTATAGGAAGAAGACTTGGCTTTGACTAACCTTCATTTTGTGCTGCTGAGCCTTTGGTGGTACCAGCAAGCCACTCCTATTGCTGTAAGCATCCAAGTTTCAATAGCAGCCTCTTTAGCCTGTAATGGAGTGTCCCACTTGGTCTTCTTCAGCCTGGGGAAGGATGAGTGCAGCACCTTATCCTAAGGACCTGGGAACTTAAACAGAAATGGTAGAAAATGTATTTTCCTGAGTTCCCTTAGGACTGTAGAGAGAACCCTGGAGGGAGAAAGGCAGCTGAGAAGAAATGAATGCTAGTAACTGGTATTAAAAAGTAGCAGACAGGGAGAGATACCTGAATGCAAGATACATAGGGCTGTTAAGTGAGGGAGCAGACTGTGAACCCAATTTATGCCAGTGGCATGAAACGAGAAAGGTGGCACTCAGTAGGTTCCCTTGGCTCCTCATAAATTTCAAAGCGGCTGCTTTTCCTTTTTTAGTATCCTGTAAAATGCAACCCTGGGACCATTAGAAGATGCGCTGGTGAAGGTGATACGAAACGAGAGAAGAAATTTTGTCATTCTGGCCTTCATTTCCTACATCTTCAATGATTTGTTAGTCAATTAACTGGAGGTTGGAGATATCTGTAGTTTGTTAAAGTGTTACACTGCAGTAGAGCGTGTTATTCAACTTGCCTGCATCTTTAGAACCACACTTGGTGTGACAGTATTTTGGGTTCACAGTGATGAAGAAAAGCTTTTTAGTTTTTCAGCACCCTCTGTGCAGAATGACACTTAGGCTTTCTATATTTCTGTATTTTTAGTAGGAATGTAAAGAAGTTACTGTTTAAAACAAACACTTGGAAGCCAGCTAATTCCTAGAAGTCATTTTAATTAAGGGGAAGAGGAGAAAAGGAAGCAGAGGCAGCCTTTTGGTGTTCCTACTGTGGATTAGTTGGCTGAAGTCTAGAGGGCCAGCGACTGGTGGTTCTGATGTTCCTCATCAGGGTCCTCATCCTCTCCCCTGTTTTCTAACGCTTCCTCAGTCTGGGGACCCCACCAGTGCTGTCATCTTGTCAGGCCAAGGACCCTTGGGGCTGGGACTTTTTTAGCTTTGTGCTCAGCATATGTGCAATGCAAAATGACCCTGTGCTCCCAGAGAGCAAAGACTGAGAGCTAACGAGACGAGGTGTGAGGAGTGGCTTTGCAAAGCATGTAGTGTGAATTGTTTTTTAAACTTTGGCAGTCCTTTCCCACTGCATCCTCGGCTGACATGCAGCCTTCTAAAAACTGAGGCCTCCGTTCATTTATCTTTGATTTCTGAAGGCGCCCAGGAGGCCTGTTGCAGCTCTGTATGTCATACGCTGTGATCCATCCTTGCGGGCTGGGGGCGGGGGGAGCACCAGCATCGCACGTGGATTTGTTCTACTTGTAAATAGGTGAAGGTTGTGTCTTGTGATCTTGCTATAAATTCTCTGGAGGTCAGCGGAGGAGTCTGATAAACATCTTGGCCTTCTCATGGCAATCTCCATTTGGCCAATGTCTCAGTTGAAGTATGTATTTTTGACTAATTCTACGTGATCCCTAAAAGCAGCCGTTCTGTTTCCTGGCAATCTGAAGTCCAGCCAGATAAGGTCTCAGATTTTCATTGTTTTATTTGTCCATCGTATGAGGTAGCTGTTCTTCAAGAGGGTGTTTTTAAATGGTGCCTGCCTACACAAACCTCTCAGGGACATTTATCTACACGGAGCAGGAGAAATCTCTTTTTAAAGACATTAATGAAAGTAATTCCCTAACAAAATTCATTAATTTCAATGAACTGTCCTCGGTGTCTGTACAGATCAGACCTCATTACCCTGAGGATTGCTCAGTAAGTGATTCCCAGGCCAACATTAACTAACGGTCCCATTTCCCTAACCTGCGGGATCGGTTACGTATGGATTACCAATGCTTCTGGCTCTTCCACACCCACTGGAGACCTCCCATTCCCCAGGCGCTCTCTGTTTCTGGGTGCCCTGAGGTAGTGAGCTCTGCCAGCCTTGCTGTAGCCTTCGGTGTTACATGGGCCTCGACGTACCTCTGTACTCCTTGTCCCCTGAAATTAAGGGGTTTTGTAGCCCCTCTTCATGGGGCTATGTGACAGTTTAGGTGTCCTTGGCTCTTTGGAGCGACAGTTTAGGTGTGCCTGGCTCTTTGGAGGCCCTCCAGACCTGGGGCTCAGGCTTCCTCCCAGCTCATCTCAACTCTCTGTCTAGTTACAATGGCAGCTCGAGCTGAGGTGTCTCCCTCTTTACTAGGGAAATGGTCCAACCTGGGTCAGAGGAAACCCGTATTAGTAGTAGTCATAGTATTAATGGTGGTGGAAGAGGCAGGAAATACTGATTTCTAAACCGGTTAAACTCATTTAATGTAAGGGCAGCTGCTTCAAAGCTGTATGTGTCAACCCTCTTGGTTTCACCCCACTGGTGTCACAGCTTCCTGAAAATGGAAGCCTTGTACTGTCTAGGGAGTTTTCTGCTGAACTTTTAATAGCCATGTGATGAGGTGCTGTGCAATTCAGCAGGTAATTGGCCTGTGTGTAACCCAAAATGTTTCTACAGGACTATGTAGGTGAACAGCAGTTTGTACTAATTAAATAATTGCTTCCATTAAGCTGAACATAATTAACACAACTTAGATAATAGAGAGAGGTAGGTTGGTAATTTAACCGTTGTGGGTTTGGGGCAGAATTTTCAGTGATTTACTTTGTGGCCAAGAAGAAAGCATTGGGGAATATTGCTACAGAACAACTTGAATGAAAAGGGATCACCTTGCAGAATGCATGGCTGCATATTAGGCTTGTGCTGAAAGCTTTTTATACTTTGCAAGGTTGTATGGCAGGTTATAGTTAGAGCTGGGAGGGAGTATGAGGTTTTTTGTCTCAAAAAGCTTATAAGGCTTAGAAAACTTGAATGTATTTATGAGGTTGTGTCATTGCCCACAGTGCCTCAGCAGTCTGCAGCCTCTCCCCTGCTCCCTCAAAGAGTTTTAACTGCCTGGGGTCAAGGCCAGCTCTGATTCAGGGCAGGTTGCCGGCCAGGTTCCATGGTCAAACGGGAGCTGCTTTGCAAGGGGAGGGGAGCTGGGAGCTGAGGAGGACAGCAAGGCAGGCAGGGCAGTGCCCTCACCAATAATTCGGCAAGTGCCACTGCAGCTGAACAAGAAGAACAGGCAAGTCCAGTGCTGGTAACCAGGGCTGGCCAACAGCGCAGTGATCCAGTGCGTAGAGACGAGGCAGGTCCAACAGCAAGCCACCGTGCTGCAGTCAGGATCGGCAAGGCAGAGGGCCAGGCACAAGCCTGTGTGAACTCAGGCAAGGCCCAAGGGCTTGAGCTTAAGTGGAGCTCCATAGCAAAGGGGTGAGGGCCCTGCTGGAGGTATCTCCCAGAACGTTCTCACTTCGCTGTCACGGCAGTCGAGTCTCAGCTTATGGTTATGTCCTTCTAGGGCTGGCCTTGAGCACTGGCAGCCAAACCCTCAGGAGAGAGCAGAGTGGTTGCGGAGCCTCTTCTGCACCCAGGTTAAAAAGCAAAACAAAACAAAACCAAAGGCCAGCTTCTAAGATTTTCACACAGAAAAAGGGAGCAGTGGCCTTTTCACCGAATGTTGCCAGTGGCAGGCTGGCCAGGGCGCTCTCTGGGACCGGAACAACCATGTCCTCTTGAACATCTGCTTGTCCTCCTCACAGATCTCACCTTGAATCTGTCTTCCGCTCCCAGAATGAATATCTTGCTATTCCTGAGATGAATATTCCACTTACCAGGGCTTTGGTCCTTCTTGGCAGGGATTGTTTTTTCCTTTTTTTTTTTTTTTTTAACACCTGAAATTCCAGCCTGGAGCTGGAAAAACTTTATGAAAGCCAGGCAAATGACAAAACTCTCTTTATTTTTATTTACTTCAATGTTTGTGAGTGTTGTGTATCATCACAAGAAGAAATGTGTTCATCTCTGGCGTGGTACCATAATGCCAGTGAAAACTGTGTGTTCAGCCACAGGTTGAAATTTTCTGTGCTCTAAATGCTTGTATCTTGTCCCAGAGCAAAGACAGCCCAACTGAAGTAGGCGTAGCTGGAGTGGTTGGGGCAGGATGAAATCTTTATCACCAGTCTTGCTGAGCAGAGGCCAGCCAGAAGGATGTGCCCCAGCACAAGCAGAAAGCATCACAGCTCCTTCATTTCACAGTGCCTTCTATCTGAGAAATTCCCTGAAAACTCCTGTTGCCAGCAGCGGGGCTGGGTACGGTGGCACTGACGCTCAGTGAATTCCTGGTAATCTCCTTGCCGCTGCTGCTGCTGGGATGTATCACAATAGTTCCCTTGTCAGTGGAGGCTGGAGCGGTCCGACACTGAGTCCCTCCTGTTCTTACCTGTGTATCTGTCCCTCCTCTCAGAGGTCTGAAATCACAGGCTGGAGTGCAGGATTTACCTGCCTTGTCTTGTTATTTTAAGTGTCTTCTAAGTATCAGCTAAGATCAAAAAACCTCAAGTGTTCTTTAGATAAATGGCTCGCTCTTTGTAAGCACAAGCGAAAGATTGAATTGTTTTGACATTTTATAATCTTTCTGTTTTCGCATGTGGAAGCTTAAATGTATTGCAAAAGGCCCCTGTCATTTTTCTGAAGTCTGCTGGGTCTCTGTGGACGGGAGTAATATCCTCACTTCCTTGCAGTCTCATTTCTGTATGTGGTCTTATGACCTTCAGGAGCCTGATGTAAGGTTTTGTTTTCCTCAGGCCCGCACTGGCTTCTGGACAGTTTAGTCATACCTGTTACTAAATTATATCTGATGAGGAAATACGAAAAGACCAAATATGGCTTTATTCTCTGGAATACCTCAGCTACATGACTTGCTTAAGCATGGAGCTAGGTGACTTCTTGTCGATCAATACTGTCCTGTTCTCCATGGTTCTGCATTTCTCTTTGAGCTGCTGGAATTTATTATTTGTGTGATGAGTTTTCTACCCTCAGCTCTAATCTTATGTACTTGTGAACCAACTGTATACAGCATTCACATAAATCATTTCTATGCCAAGCTAATATGCAGTGCAAGGGAAAATGTATTTAGAAGGCTGTGTTGGATTTGAGAGCCTGTGAAGCTCGTCATTCCTCCTTTTACTTACCAAATAGTAGATTGCGGCATTCTGGTTCCATGCAGCCCATCAGGAGTAGATGTATTTCTCACAAGGGAAAGAAAGAAAATTCAGTCCCTTTCTCTTTCTGCTTTGGTGCTTCAGGAGATGCAGAGAAGAGAAATGTGATCCCTGAGGATCTCTGCCGATAGTGAGGAGAGAATATATAGGGAAGGCGAAAATCAGCTACAGGATGCTGTACCTCGAGGAATTCCAGATTCAATTGACTTTTGATACCTCAGGCTTTAAGCTGTCTTTTGGTAGGCAGCATTGTAGATGATGCTGTCTTCAGGCAGCAGACAGCACCATGCTTCCCCTTCCAAGAACACAAGGGAGGGATGTGTGGTGTGTTGTCAACGAGCAGTCAAGTTCTTATACCAAAATGACTGTTTTGATAGTCACTTTTTCCAGAGAAATGTCAGAATTAATGATTCTTTATTGATGGCAGGAGCATTTTGTCAATTGTTCCCCTCTTGAAATGAAAACAATCCAATTAATAATGCTGAAAGGAAATGTTTCACAAAGGACTGGAAAAGGCAGCCATTTTGAGTCCTGGTTTAAAACAGAGCCTTCAGTGTGCCACTATTTTTTCAAAATTGTTTTCTGTGAAGCCTTCTCTTGCTAGGGAGTCTCGCACACCAGGGGATACAGGGAGGTAATGGCTATCTGGCCGTTGTGTTAGATGTGTCCGTCTGTGTGAGGGACTGGTGGTACATAATCCTTGGTGCTTAAAAACACACTCCCAGGTGGGTGCTACCTGCAAAATGCTGCTAGGTAGAGCTTCTCTCCAGCTGCAAGGGCAAGGACTGTGGCTCATGTTGCTGGTGTTCAGATATTTCATAATCCAGGTTTGGAGTGTTCCCCACTCCTTTCAGGGGCCTGGCTGTCCCCGTCAGCTGGCTCAGACCTGCTCTTAATCCTGAATTTTGGCTGAACTTTGGGTACCAGGGCAGGGAGGCCTTGAGCTAGAGACGTCTTCCCTCCTGGGAGACAGAGTGCTCTGTCAGTTGCCTTTAGGGCATGATGGAAGTATCACTTGTTTCATGGAATCATAGAATGGATTGGGTTGGAAGGGACCTTAAAGATCATCTAGTTCCAACCCCCTCCCATGGGCAGGGACGCCCTCTGCCAGACCAGGTTGCCCATAGCCTTATCCAACCTGGTCTTAAACACTTCCAGGGATGAGGCATCAACAACTTCTCTGGGCAACCTGTTCCAGTGCCTCTCAGTGAAGAAACTCAGTGAAGAGTTTCTTCCTAATATCTCATTGAAATCTACCCTCTTTCAACTTCAGACTGTTACCTCTTGTCCTACCACTGCACTTCCTGACAAAGAGCCCCTCTCCATCCTTCCTGTAGGCCCCTTCAGGTACCGGCAGGCTGCTATAACGTCTCCCCGCAGCCTTCTCTTCTCCAGGCTGAACAGCCCCAACTCTCTCAGCCTGCCCTCACAGCAGAGGGGCTCCAGCCCTCAGATCATCTTCGTGGCCTCCTCTGGACCTGCTCTAACAGATCCATGTCCTTCCTGTGCTGAGGACTCCGGAACTGAATGCAGCACTCCAGGTGGGGTCTCAGGAGAGCAGAGTAGAGGGGCAGAATCGCCTCCCTTGATCTGCTGGTTACGCTGGATACGGTTGGCCTTGAGGGCTGCAAGTGCACATTGCTGGCTCATATTAAGGTTCTCATCCACCAGCACCCCCAAGTCCTTCTCCTCAGGCCTGCTTTCAATCCATTCTCTAGCCTGTATTTGTGTGTGGGATTGTCCCAACCTGGGTGCAGGACCTTGCACTTGGCCTTGTTGAACTCAACGAGGTTAGCACAGGCCCACCTCTCAAAGCCTTTCAAGGTCCCTCTGGATGGCATGCCTTCCCTCCAGCGTGTCGACCACTCCACACAGCTTGGTGTCATTGGCAAACTGGCTGAGGGTGCGCTCAATCCCCCGTCCATGTCTGCAACAGAGATCTTAAGCAACGCTGGTCCCAACACCGACCCCTGAGGAATGCTGCTCGTCACTGGTCTCCACCTGGACGTTGAGCCGTTGACCACAACTCTTTGAGTATGACCATCCAGCCAATTCCTTATGCACCAAGTGGTCCATCCATCAAGTCCATATCTCTCTAATTTAGAGACAAGGATATCGTGCAGAACAGTATCGAATGCTTTGCACGTGTCCAGGTAGATGATGTCAGTCACTCCTCCCTTATGCACCAGCACTGTAGCCCCATCATAGAAGGCCACCACATTTGTCAGGCATGACCAGTGAAGCCGTGCTGGTTATCACCAGTCACCTCCGTATTTCCTATGGGCCTCAGCAGAGTTTCCAGGAGGAAATCTGTTCTGTTTAACCTTGGCCGTGCTGCCACTGCCCTTCAGATTTCTGGTTTGCATTTGTGATACTTTTTTTCTCTCCCTGGAAACCGAACTTGCTTCATCATTTGCAGTGACTGCTAAAGAGCAATGAACTCTGCCTTTGTACCAGGCTTTTAAAGAAATTACTTACAATTCTAAGATGATTGGATGTGTTTCAGTGTCAGCACTGGGTATGCATTTTTAAGAATGCTACTGAGACTCTCATACATTCCTAGGATGTTATTTTATAGTATTAAAGAAACTATTGAGTGCAATAGTATTAAATGAAACCTTTCAATTAGTTTATTAAAACTTTTTCAGCACTTCCTTCCTTCCAGGACAGGCAGAATTTAAAGAAACACCAAGCAAAGAAAGTAGACAGAAACATTTCTTTGACCTTACATCTTATATCTCTTTAGCTTTAACTGGGACTAGTTATGCTGAATACATAATCATAAGCTCAGAGGCTTATTTTTTGTTGGAGGGAACTTCTGTAGCAGGAGTTTGAAAAGCCACAGTGTGACTGATGTCAAGTAAGCCTGAAGCCGCGTACGCTTTGAGCTTGCTGTCTGTAATAATGTGCGTTAACCTCAGTGAACAATCAACAGCCATAGCAATGGGCCAACAAAGCATCCGGATTTAAAAAAGTGTAGATGATGACAACAAAGATATGTATTATTTATTTATTTATTTAACCTTTGAAACTTAAATGAAAAAGTTTAAAGAACAACTTTGGTTACTATTTTGATGGCACCAGTATGGTTTTAAAAGTTTTCAACAAAATGCATACTGACATTAGTTTGGTTTTCTGGAAGACATGAAAAAATGAGGTCATAAACCAAAAGGATTAAAAAATGTGAAAAGGGGAGAAGCCGTTTCAGTAATGTTGCTTATAGACATGTTTCATTAGGCGGGCAGTAGAGCTGCTCCTCTGCTTCAGGCAAAAGTCCAGAATTTATTTCTGGGCTATGTGCCTGGTCAGTTGTATATTTTATATGTAGATCTCTGTGCTAAGAAGCAAAAGGATTTACAGCAGAGGACTTAAAGTTGTGGTGGTCTCTAAGAATATAAGTCAAACAGATTCTGGCTCTAAGAATGTAAGTCAAGCTAGATCGAGCGATACATAAGATATATAAGTACTTTCTTGGACTGGAAATGAGGCAGAAACTTTGGATTAGGTACATGGTAGAAACAATTCCTCCAAGTTTAATTTTACTCAGATTTAGTTGATTTTGCTGCTTTTGGCATTTGAAACTGGAACAAGCATGGAATTCTGTTTGTTTTAATAAGCTGAAAAATGAAAATAAAGACATATTCATCCCAATGAGGTCCTTTTAAATATGTAGAGTTCTCCCAAGAGGTCCTCCTGTTCATTCCTCACTTCTGTAAAATCCTCTCTTGAAAGCTACTGGGAAATAGAGTTTGGATGCATTTTTCTGGTTGTGAATAATCTGTTCCTGCACTATGGATACACTTTGGATTGAAGGCACTACGGGGGAAAGCAGATTTTGTACCTTGCATGGCACTTTGAGCTCTGGGCCTGATGCAGTAAAGCTGTTTTAAGCAGCAGATGTGTTCAAAAGTGGATAAAGACACATCAGTGCAATCAGTGGTTCGGTCTCCTTTCTCTTACAGGATTAATTCTGACTTGAAAGATCTTCTAATGCCATACTTGAATTGTTTAATTTACACAGGAGATTTTTTTCCCTCTCGGTACTTCTCCTGAACTGAGAGTGTGCTTAAATGGGAAGGAATGGCCCTATTTCTTCTGTCTGATCCAATTAATCTGTCTCATTTAATCAGTAATTAGAACATACAGGTTGTGGTGGTGTTTTGTTTGGTTGGTTTTGCTGGTTTCGTTTGGGGTTTTTTTTTTTGGTGTTTGCTGGGGGTTTTGTTTGTTTGTTTGTTTTTTAAACTCGTGAAGCAGAAGACAGGAGTGCTGAACATCAGTGTTTGTTCTCGTAGAGTCTGTCCGGTTGAAGAAAACACAACCTCTGGTGCCATCCCGTTCACTTGAAACAGCTGTTTGAAGTTCACCCTTTTGGATGACTTTGAAGTGAAGGCAAGGAAAGCCTACTGGGGAAAAAAGCATCAAAGGCCTTGTAGGCTTTTTGAAAGAGTTAAATCACTCTCTGATCTCGCTGGTTTCAGTCAGGCTATTAAGTCTTTAACCATCTTGTCTTTGAGGATTAGACTGAACTCTTAATTGTCTATTCCTGATGGTTTCTATCACTCCAAGTGCACTAATCCTGCCTTAAACAGTAACTGTGACAGTCATTGCATTGCAATGTACACTCCTGGTTGGAGAACTGGCAACGTTCTCCACTTAAAAGCTTTCCCTTCAAAGCTTTTCAGCCAGTCCATAATTGGGGTGCTAGCGGGTGAGGAGCGTGGGCACCGCTGAGAGAGCCATAGCACTCGCTTGTTCTCAAGTTCTCTGGGCTCCCGGACGCAGAGAAGTGTCACCAAGCCACCTTTTTGCTAAAAGCTGCTGGGAGTAACCTGGCAGAGCGTTGATCCTCTGCATGTGCAGTCGTCTTATTCTTTTGTACTGTATGGTCACGCTATTGACACCTTTTGCTGTTCTGTCATGTTTCTTTTTTAATTAGTTTTTGATTTTTAGTTTATTAAAAATTTCTGTATGCATGAGATTTTGGGGAGATCTCAGCTTTCATTTAAAAATGTAAATTAAAATTAGTCTTTGTGGTTATTCAGAAAAAGATCAAAAGCATAACTTTCTAAAAAGACAAAATATTAGGTAATAAAGAGATTCTAATGCTCAATGTTTTATGGAAACATTTTGATTTTAGGAAGCTGATTTTTGATTTTTCTTTAGATTAACTTTGCCGTATTAATTTCTTGTATTTTCTGTTCTTCAACACCTCCCAACCCAAAGTAAAGGATTTGTGCATTGTATATTCTAGATGTGCAGAATTTGTGTATGCATCTTTTTTTGAGTCTGAAGTCCACGAAGTGCTCGTATCTGATCCAGTGTTTAATGTGATTCAGATGATGCAAAGAAGCTGATAATGCTCCCCTGTTCTAATTAAGTGCTTTGAACAGGGGCCTAAGTGGGGACATGCTGTGTGGGATGGTCAGAAGTGCCCATGGGAGAAAGGAGCTTAGGTCCCACCGAGGGTGAGGAGCTGGATCCCACCAGCTCGAGAACGCGCGCTCCGCCCCACTCGCCGCTCCTGCTGCTGTCAGCGAGTGTGGTCATTCTGGTGACTTGGTGAGCCAGGCTCTGGGTTTGATGCACTGTCCCTTTGCAGTCACACTAATGAAAACTCATATACCTTGCCAGGTTTTTCTCTATCAGCTTTCAATCCAGTGATTTTAGTCCAGTTACTGAGGCTTTCTCTTTTGTCCTTTCCAAAAGACAGAGTGAGAGAGAGTTGTTCCCCTTGTATCTTGCAAACCGCGCGTGGTTTCTGACACACAGGCTCCTGTTTTGCAGGTCCCCAGTTTGCTGGTTGTGGAGAGGCCACCTTGTCAACGGAGATCACGTCAGGTGCTCTGAGCTTCCATTCCTGCATCAGGTATGTGAATGGCTGTGATCAATTTATTGAGCTAAAATAAAGTTCTGGGTGGATAATTGGATTTGAACTTAAAGCTCCAGTGAATGGCATTTTAAAGAGTAGAAAAAACAATCTGCAGAAGCTGTTATAATTAATATAACGGATCAGGCTGGTAACAGAGATGTTGCTTACTGCTGATGTGGATGGTGTTTCCTTGTTTCACTCGGAGTAGAATGGCCTAGAAAGACGATGCTAAGCCCTTTGGGTGAGGGGACTGAAGCGGGCTTTGAACTATTATCCCAGGATACTCTTTTTTTTAGTTAGTATTACTGGCAAACTAGTCTAGCTTCAAGTGATGTGGGTACTGTTTACCTGAATATAGGGAGCATCTCTGTTCTTTCCAAGCCAGATCATTTTTTTTCCATTTGTGTTGAAGACTGATGTATTATGAGACTTCACTGTTTAATAAAAAATAATAATAACAAAATAAAATCTTGTCTACCGAAGTCATGTGTGAAATCTGTCCATCTTCATTCTTTCCACTTTGAACCTGCGTCTTTTGTGCACAGTCTGTGTATTTTGAATTGGGGAAAAAAACCAACCGAGTCCTTCCAATCATGTTATAAAAACGGTGGAGGTGTTGAAGAGCACACTGTGGTAAGGAAAGGATGGATAAACAGATTAAAAAAGAGGTGCTGCAGCACCTGGCACAGTTGCTTTAAGTACATAGTTGATCACCCAGCAACAAATGACTAAGGCACTGAAATATATTTAGGATAATCTCACAGAGCGCAGCCCCTGAAGTGGGGAGAAAAGATGATGATGATACATTAGAGTTTATGTTCAGTCCCCTCTAAAGCCCTGTA
>KL275014.1:68311-80940 GCA_000699545.1 Podiceps cristatus
TCTTCTGGAAGAATAAAGCTACGAGTAAAACACTGTAATGACTTCCAAGTGGGTGGATCTGAAGCGGTGAAGCATTTAAATGGAGTGTTAGTCTTTCCCCTTTATTTTATTTGTCTTAAATACTTCCTATTTAGATCCCCTTTAAACAGTTACAGTGGACATAGTGACCAGCCCCAACCTCCAGTTGAAAGTCAGATTTTGTCAGAAATCTGGAAAGAAAAATAATTTCTGGTTTGCAGTTGTGACAAAAACCCGCGTGACGGCAAACGGCAAGCACTTGCTGTTGACGGGCTCCCGGAGACCCTCAGAAAAGCAGTCACCGCTGCATGGTGCGCCCTTTACCTGGGAGTTTCAGGTGATTACTTAAATCCCTGTAGTCTGTGGACTTCTGCAGCGCATGCAAACTGAGGATTTGACCAAGGTCTGTGGTGGGAAGCAGAATTGAAGTCGGGCATCTGATGTTAATGGGTATTAACTTTTGACTCGGTGTTCTCATACTCTCAAAAGCTGGCGTCTGTCGGGAATTTTGATCTTGCTTGATTTTCAGTGACCCCTCTCCTCCAGCTCCTAACGCTGATCCTTTGTGGGAAACGGTGTTTGCTTTGCTTTTATGTGTATTTGTGACTTAGGTGTTAGCTACAACTGGAATTAAGATCTGTGCTATGTAGTAAACATTACCCTGGGGCAAATTGAATTGAATCAATCAAAGCTCAGCGATTTATGCTAAAAACTAACCTTTTTTGTCACTTTTCCACCCTTTTTATTGTTTGTGAAGGCTGAAGTATCTGTTGTTCTTACAGGCCCCTCAGCAGGGCTATTCTGTCCGTGTAGGTTTTACAGGTAAATGGAGCAGGTTAATTTGGTGGAGTGACCATAATTTGCCATCTAATAGAATCTGTAATCAGACTGGGGGGTTGTTTTGTGTTCTGAATTACTGAGTCAAAACTTGAGCAACTTTGCTTTCATTTCTCAAACTGAATTATAGGTTTTGGTCAGGGACATGCAGCAAACACAGGCTTTCAGCAGCTGGACTGACCTGATTTTCTACATTGCCAATGGTGATTTTGTTGGTTTGGTTTTTTTATGTATTTAACTCGAGCAGAGCTTTCAATAGGCAAGGGTCAGAGAAGAGTAGGAGGCTTCTTTGTTTGCTTTGTTACTGTAAATATTCACACATCACCACCGTATAATTTAAAAGATGCAGCTCTTAGGGCCATGTTTACTTCCTCATCCTTGGAGCAGTTTGCCCAGCACTGCCACATAAAATGTGCAGGAAAAAACCACAAACAAAATCTGTTTCTCTGCAGAAAATTTTTATATTGAGTCTTTAAGATTGCATTTACAGACCAAGGGCAAACCCTTTTTTTTTTTTTTTTTTTTTTTTTTTCTGTGGTGTAAGGGCTTCTAGTGAAATGCAGTGAAAGAGTGCTGGGGGAATCTGGGCTGATAGTGAATGTATTTGATTATGGGTATGGTAAGTGTTTGTACTTTAAATTATATGAAAGAAACATGAGTTTCCCAAGTAATTTCACCATTGAAGTCAGGTGGTATGAAGTGTTGCCTCCAGTGCAGCATCACTGGGAGGTGAGATTTAGCCGAAATGGTCACTTCTGCTGTACGGACAAGGAGATGGAGCAGTGGAAAAATGGCGCACTGGGCTCTTCCTTTCTCTGGCAGACAGGGAGGGAAATGTCCGCCCGCGTCCACGCAGTGCTTACGCACAGACAAGGAGTCTAGACCAGAAGCTGTCAGGTTGTAGCCTCTTGAGAGATTTAAAGCTATCTTTGTGCCATGAGAAGACTTTTTGCCCACGAGCCTTATGGTAGGAGTGGAGTCATTCTGGAGGGGAGTAATGCTTTGTTTTCCCCCCCAGTTTTTGTTTTTCGTTCACTCTTCCTGCTTCTTCCCGCGCTGCTGACAAGGAGACTGGTTTGCCATGTTAAACACCTTGGGGCTGACAGGATGGAGAAAACCTACAGGCTCCTCTGACAGCTGTAATCAATAAGAAGTGAAAAATCTCACTTTGAGAAGCCCTTTTCCAACTATAAATGGCAACAAAAGTAATGAAGGTGAAACTGTGATTTTAGACCCAACTGTGAAAGCAGAGGACCAGGAAGCTGAGCCTCGGGAAGAGATTTGCAAACCAAGAGTTTCTCTGTGCTCATCTGTGTGCACCTCAGTCAAGGCCAGACCATGCCAGGTCTTCAAAAATTCCTCCCTTAGCTCACGAGCTGGAGCTTTGCTTCGGACATCCCTGCGCGCGCAGGGCAGAAACAGGGCTTGCTGCAAGAGCTTTCGTTATCATATCGCAATCTTCTCCGAAGGTCCTGCTCATCTTCTGAGAGATGCTGAATTTCTCTAAGTCTTGTCAGAGTCACTAGGTGATGAGGAAACTTCATTAATAGCATCTAGGCAGAAGGAGGGATCAGAATTAGCTTTTTAACCTGACAGAGCTACTTTATTTTTAAAAGCAAGTAAATTGTTTCTATGGAAGAAAAAAAAGTTGTTTCTCTCCAAATGGATTTAATTGCCAGCAAGCCACATTGAAAATGGGAATAACAACTTGTGATTATGATTAGGGATAGACAGAAATTCCCAGAGCACCTAGTTAATCAAAAATAGAGGCAGTAGTGCAGTATTTTTCGTGTTGTATTATGGTGACAATGGCAAGTCTTTCAGAAAGCATAATAGGAAAACTTAAGTCTAACTGATATGTTCTTGTTTTTTGATGTTTAGTAACTATTAGTATGGGCTCTTACTGTCATCTTTGTTTTGCAGGAAACAATGCAAGTGAATAAATGCGGCTGTATCCTGTATTGCTGTTTTACTCACAACTTAGCTGCTTATTTGGTTGATGCAGAGTTTTTATTCCCTTTACGTTACGAGTGCAGCTAGGGAACTTAGTGGTAATAAAGATACAGAGCTCTTGCAACGAGCTTTGCGCTGATAGATCTCAATCTTTCGTGAAGTATGATTAACCTCACATTGCAGATAGGTAACAGAGAAACAAGTTTGCCCCCATGGTCGTATGGATGGCGGGAGAACCAGGAGGAGGATCCCTGCCCTGCAGTCTCTGCATGGGGCTCCCTCTGCCTGACTGTGCCCCCTCTGCTTTCGTTTGTCCCTAGAGTGGTATCCCACCTCCTAAGGACGTGGGGAGGATTTTAGGTTCTCCAGATATTAGTTGGGTATCTTTTTGTCAGCATTAAATTCATTTTAAAGAAGAGACACAAAAATAGCGCATCCTTTTGTATTAGCTATCATACGTCCTCTGGAAGCATCTTTGCCAAATGCATAAAAGAAAGGCTACCCAAGAGATTTATTCTGTTATCTTGACTAGCTTATTTCTAAAGTAGTTTGACATTTTATTTGTCTGACTTATCTGTTGCGGTAGGGAGATTTTGTTTTATTACCCTTGAGAAAGCTGATGTGTTAAAGAGGAAATATGGGAGCTCCTTTTATTATTTTTTTTTTACTATGAGACATGAACTCACAGACTGGAGCGTCAGCTCTGCGGTAAAGGAGAAATCTGGGCTCGTGGTTGGGACAAAATGGTGCTCAGGAGATTTAGATTTGATAACAAACAGTATCCCAGACCCTCTGTGGTAAGATGCTGGTAATACCTCAGCCCTACAAAGTGGGTTTTTTTTTTTTTTTACAAAGCAGTTTTGAGCCCTGCACATCCTGCCCTTCGGATGTGAAATTCAGGTTGAGCTTTGGCTTCCTCCGGCTCTGCCAACATCCCAGCGTCTGCAGTCGGCGTGAGCGGGCACTGCAGGGAAGGAGCGCGCTGGAGTGAAGTCGGGTCCCTGCTCCGACGGTAAACAGTAGGACCGATGCAATTTAAAATACCCAGGGGTGTCGCTGCTGGGTGTGCACTGTCGGTAACGTGTACTATAATGGTAACTATAATGTGTTAACAAGGAGTCCCTTTAACTGGAGGAGTAAGAGCCGTTTGTGTATGGTCGCCTTTAAATGGAATTTACTACTTCTTCAGCTGGTCCAGACATGCTTCAGCTGAAATCTCTTAAATTTAATAGCTTTGGGGTGTTTTTGTAATAGTATCCTGGTGTCCAGTCCTCTCTGCAGTGCTTCATGATTTCCTGATTCCATCTTCATATATGTCAAAGGGGTTTTTTTGAGTGGCTAGGAGAACGCTCAGACAGTCAGATCAGAAGCCAGGAAAACCAATTGAGAGTGGATTTGCAGTTTTCTGTGTGTGAGAGCACTGTTTTACTTTGCATTGCCATTTTGAGTCAAAGAAGATGAAAAGCATCTGATTAACAGAAGCCTGGATGAAGAGATGTGCTGTTATAGTGGTTTTGGAGTCCTGTAGATCTTGGGCTTGACACCCAAAAACCCCATCCCTTTATGAAGAAGCTTTCTTCATATTAGAGAAAACTGTGAGGTAAATGAAACAAGCAAGTAGAGAGCAGGCATATATTATTAAGCACGTTTTGTGTGAGTAAATGAATATTCACAGTATTCTAAACCTGAGCTCTGCAAAAATAAATTGCTTTGTCTTAATAATATACAACATCCAAGAAAGCCTCTGCTTTTTGAAGAAAAAAATAGAGGAAACTTTAAACCTTCTTGAAGCAAATATAATTGTACTCTTGCTTATTTTAATTACATTATCTTAAGTAGGTCACTCACATGCTTAAAACTGTGGAAAATTTAGGAAAGCTTAGGAACCTGGCATAAGCGCAGAACCTGGGGACCTTGGTTCCAATCTCCTCTTACAGATCAGTCCTCGTCTTGCTCTGTCACTTTAGCACGGACTGCTTACACTCAGAGCATTTACTTGTATTTGTTTTTTAATCCAGGCCAGTGGTAGCACTTCTTTTCTGGGTCAACTGATTTCATTACAAATATGTTTGTTGCAGCCAGGCTGTCTTGTAGCCGCAGTGATAAGAAGATGAAATCAGGCTTCTGGAAGCAATGGTGACAAGGTTGGCTTGGAGTGGATAAAGAGACTGAAACCGGGAACAACTTCATACCGTCAGAGATGGTACTGAATATTTGCTTTCTGATTTAGGGTGCGGTTTGTGACTCTAGAAGAATGAGGCAAAAATTACCAGCTCGGTTAATTCCTAATTCCTTAAATGGGTGGCCTCATCCTCCAGGCGCTTAGGATGCTGCATGTCCCTTGGCTACTGAAGAAGTCTGACTTTGATGTCATCTCGGGAGGAGCAGAGCTCCAAGCTGGTAATTTTTGCCTCATTCTTCTAGAGTCACAAACGACTCTTCCCCTCTTCAGCTGCCTAAGTGGTAGACCAGAGTTCCTCTGAAAATTTGAGTGAGGGGCTCTTTTGAAAGTATTTGGCCACAGAGATACAATGTGGAAAGTACTGAAAGGTGGACTTCTATCTGAGGTGGCCTTGCCCTCCTTCACTGGTATAGATGCAAGCTGGTCTTTAAACTCCTTGGAGACCTGCAAGAGAGATGGTTATGAAGGTGATGCTAATGGGTGTAAAACATCTGGAAAATACTAGTATTTCTGAGGTGATGGGTTTTCAGCCATGGTCTACGTTACTAAAGGCAGTTAAGTGGGATAGCAGTACACAGAACGTGTTTCAGAAAAAAAAAATCTTTACCCTTTGCTTTTTATGCATCTTCTGTTGCTTCCATACTTGGTGAGCTTGGGGAGCCAGGTGAACTGCGCAACCTGATCAGTGTTATCACTGTTTTATTTTTAATGTGTAACGCTATAGTTAATGGACAGGTTATGAAAACTTTCTCCTTTAAGCAAAGGTGCTGAGAAAGACTGCTTTGGGCCATCGTATGTTTGCTTGCTGGAGCTCTGCCAGCGTGACCCGAGGAGGTTGTGATGGTGGGGAGGCTCCTGGAGTTCAGGAAAAGGTAAGGGAAGGAAAAGGGCTCTGTGCTGTGAGCAGAGAAGTTTGCCTAAAGTACGCTCTGTGCTGGAAACAGGTCATGCAAGGTGGTTCGCGGTGTAACTAATTCTTCCTCTCTTCACTGTGAAGCCCGGCCTGTGCCCCTCTTTACAAGCAAATGGCAGTTACTGGCAGCTTGAACTTCTCAATGGCGTTCAAAGTAAGAGGGTTTTATAAGCACAAGATACGATATATTTCTTCTCTTACAATAGCAGGTAAGCTTTTTCCCCCCTCAGTTTGGCCAAGACTTCACCAGGCACAGAGAGGAAGGAGCAAGGTAGTAAAGAGACAGAACTTCTGCTTTTCCTTCTTGGCTGCCGGGTGTAGGCTCACAGTGAGGGTAAGAGCGACACTAAGCTCCTGATCCACAATCCCTTCAATTCAAAGACCCTCATCTATTCCAAGAGATTTGAAACAAGCTCCAAGCCTGCTCCTTCAGTGCAGCTCATGTCCAGCTTGGGAAAAAAAGATATATTAAAATAATGGAGCATGCCCCTTCAGCGACACATACCCTGCCTTTTACTTGCCTGGAGTTCAGCAGCACCGAGTCACAGCTATGTTCATTAGCTCCTTGCCTGGTGTAACGAGCGACCTTCATCTGGTTTCAACCCACAAAGTCCAATGGCTGGTTACCAGAGGGGGAAATGCTGTATTCTCTTTATCGCACTCCTAATCCCTATCCCTATCCCCATTTCTCCTCAATGCAGTGGATACTTTTCCTTCTCTGGTTTTGTTTGTAAGATCACAAGTTGTAGTGAAAGTGACCTAAGTAGGCAGTAAAGACGTGAAATGAAGTTGAAACAAGATGAGCAAAGCTGTAGGGGAAGTGAATTTGATTGGAAAGTTTTCGCTGCGTGATCAGTCGAATCCTAAGATCTGTCTACTCCTGGGCTTTTCCTAGGTTAAACTATTTTAGGTTAATTAAAGAGATATAATGCCCTATGAGGACATTTGTTCTGGAATAAGAGTCTCTATGTAGAAACTGAACTCTTGAAACCACTTGAAAGTATTTATTCTGCAGTAGCTACTCTGATTAATTTCTAAGCATACCAGGCCCTGCAGTGATTACAGTTGGCATTGCTTCTGTACCTCACTGCTTGCTTAAAGTAGCTCAGAGTGTCCCCGGTAATGAGTCGGGTTCAGAATTGTGCCCTTTCATTTTATTTAAACTAGCAGAAGCAAACAATCTCGACTCTTCATCTAAAAATGTATACCACAGATTGAAATGCTGCACTGCCTATCTCTGTGCTGACTCCACAAGACTCCCACCCTTTGCCTTCATCTCTTTCGTAACAGTGGAGTTTAAATGTGGAAACATCTCTTAAGTCAGACAAGGATATTTGGCTCAGAAAACGAGGAGGTCAGTGCCTCACATGAAGCAAGATGTGAGGGGATGAGATGTGTCTCATGGAAAAGACTGGAAAAGGCAAGGCAGGAGTAATGAGGGAGAGAAAAAGAGAAGTAAAGGGAGTAGAAACAGAGGAGAAGATGCGGGGAGGGGCTGCAAGATCCTGATGAAACAGAAATGAGTAGTTGTTAATACACAGGAATTGCTCGGTGACTTTGGATAGGCCAAGCTCCCCACTCTCCAGCGCTGGAGCTCTGCTGGCTTCCCTGCCATGCTGCCCCAGTCCGCTTCAGCAGAGAACTTGGCCGTCATCACTCAGAGGTTGCCATCTGTCACAGCCACCACTGGTGCCTGTGACACTAACTGCCAAGTGGCGAGCTCTGCTGTCGCTCCAGGATTGATGCTGTGGCTCAGCTGGTAGACTCTCAGCGCCCCCAAAGCTCCAAGCAGTTCCCACAGCTCTCTTCAAGGTCCTCAAAGGAAGAGGGCAGCCCTCAGCTGTGCTGCAGCCAAGGCCGGGGGCAGAGCAGCAATATTTAAAAGTGAAAAAAATCCCAATGCTGTTCACTTCTGTGGTATCATTCATCTCAGGACCTTACAGTTTTATCATTGCCTGAAGGAAGCATCACTGAAATTTGGTGAGATAGCTCAGCTATTTCCCATAGGAATGGGAAAAGATACCAAAGGCAAATATCTACTGAATAAACAAGAGCTAGGGATAACCTTCAGCTTGCCTGAGCACATGGCCCCTGCCCCTTCCCTGGGCAGTGTGCACGGTTGCTTCTCCATCAAAAAGTCTTTTCTCTGCATGGAGCTCATGAACAGCCTTGTGTTCTTTGGTGTGTTGGACCACAACCTCCTCATGTTCCTGATATTCTGCTTGCCTTCAGTTTGTTGCCTGCAGTTCTGGTGAACCAGCATCTTTTACTTCTCCGGGAGCTGACCGGGCTTGGCTGTGTGCAAATGCCTGTGGTCAGTTCTCCGAGGATCTGCTTTGACGCCAGGTGGAAAATGGAGCACTTAGTCTCTCACTGAAGGTCTTGGCTTCTGGTCAGCCCCAAGAGCTTGATACTGCTCTCTTTTCCGGAGTCAACAGAAGTCAGGTAAGCCTTACGTGCTTTAAAAGGTCTCCTTACTCCAAGGCTGATTGGCTGGATGGGAGAAGGTTAACACTAATGGCCTGCAAATGGGTGTGTGTTCACCCTCACCGTTCTTCTATGCTGAGGGGGAAATATGATATATATATTAGACCATGGGACTGACCAAAATAACTCCCAACACTTCGCACCCAGCAACCAAGTGATGAATGTGGTGGTCTGTTTCGATGTCACTGTTTAGACCCAAATGCCAGAAACTCAAATTCCTGAAATCAAGAAGTAGTTACAGTTCATGAACAACACAGGGTTTGGTCCAAAACTGGTGGAAGTTACCATAGCTTCATTGAAGTTTCGTTTATTTATGTTTACGTTATTTTAGCTGCCCGATTTCACAGGTCTAATTTAGAATGTGGCACTGCAAGTAACTGAGTCAGCTTAAGTTAGGTGGCAGTGGACTCTGCTGGGACGAGAAGAGAGTTGCGCTAGGGGGGAGGGTTAGCCTTCTTAAATCAGATGTGCTGTCAGTAAAAATCATTATGTGGAACTACAGTCTAAATAGACTGCTGCAATTTTATCCCAGATTCGGATATGACTGGTAAATTGTAGCTAAACTTTAATTTACCCACCACCCCCTACTCTTCATGCTGAGTGTCAGAATCATGAAAGCTCCTCTCAGCTGGAAATGGCCTTACGAGTTACCCGTACGAGGCACTAAAGGTAGGCCGAGAGCAAGTCTCATACTCCACATCACGAATTCACGGGCCAGTTGTCTCCTGCCAGTGGAATTATAAAAGGAAGTTAGGATTCTGGAAGTCCTTTCCATACTGCAAGTGCATATTGCATTTTTATTAATTTAGTAATTTAAGCCTAACCTTTCTGAAAGTGCGGAGATGATGTGTGTAATGGTTTTGGAAGATGCAAGGTCTGTTTAAGGGCTCAGTCTCAACATGTCTCTTTGTTATAGACTGGCTTCAAATTTAGTTTGAGGTTAAATCTATGCAATGCCTTTGTATCGATTGAATAATGCTTCTAGTGTCTCTGAGCTATAGAGGTTTTTTTGGTTAGTTTTGCCAGATTTTATCTATTGCTTTATAGTTTACTAGAAACTTCCTGAAGGACTGAAAGGACCTTCAGGTAACAGTATTTTTAAAAATTTTGATAGCGTGCAAGTGGAAGATACTTTATCTGAGATGAAGGCTAGTCCTGGTTTTTGGTCTTTAGTCAGCCCTTAGTTAGGATTTCTGGACATGTATGTGGCAAAGATTTAGATCTTTGCCATTTTGAATTTCTTTAAGTTTCTTTTGACTTCAGCAGGTACTAAATCTAATAAGGGTAGGCATGTCACTAGAAAATTGAAGCAGAGACAGGAAATAGGCATTTGTCATATGGATGAATTTCAACAAGCCTGATTTCATATTGCTTTTACTTTTTGAAAAGCAGCCTGGTAAGATAAATGACAGCAAACGAAATTCTGCTTAACAGTTGCTGACCTTTTTTCCTTTTTTAATTTTTTTTTCCCCTTTTTTCTTTTTTCCTTTTTTTCTTTCTTTTTTTTTTTTTTTTCTTGGTAGTATTTCTGCAAAAGACACAATATTCAAACCTAAATACAAAAAATAGACTGCAAGCATGTTATGAAGATTTCCATGTGTATAAAGGGTAACAGGGTCTTCCTAAGTACGAGCAATTTTACCTTTGTATAGTTCTGTTACCAATGTGGAGTGATAGAAAAATGGAGATTTTCATGACAGATGTTAGCCATGTCTCTTGAGGTACCTCTAGAAAGTTCTTGGACTTAAATTGAAATGTCCTCAGAGACATTAACATTATGTTGGTTGGTCACTGGTTCTCTGCCTCCTGTCTTGCCAAACACATAAATAATTATGTTTATCTCCACAATGGGTAATCTCTATTATTTAGAAGTATTTGTCGCCAAGGTCAAAATGAAGTGGCCTACCAGTACCTTTTCTTTGGGAAGACAGGAAAGGTTGGCCAGATTATTTAGCAGAGAGTGTTCATTTTCATTCCATGCCTTCGTTCCATGACACAGAAAAGGTCGTAGAAGGGAAGACTCACTGCGAGGAAGTCTTTCCAGCTGCGGGAGAGCTCTCTCGTGCTGTCTGGGTTACAGAGGATACAGCATGTATAGGAGGGTGTAGGTTGTCCCACCTCACCTACTGCATGTGGACAATGAAGACAGCAAAGGTAACGTGTAATCTGTGGAGAGCAGTCCACAGAGCTGCTATTGCCAGCCGAGCCACCCCCTTTAAAAACTTTTTGGGGCACATCGTTAGATGCACATTAGCAGAAATACATATATTAGTATAAGGACACAGAAAATCCTTGGAAAGTACTCATCAAAATTAATCATTCTGAACAGGGAGAATTCCAAGTATTCTCTCTGTCTCCCTGTTCTACTGGAAGTCTCTGATAGAGTTAATTGCGACAAAACCAAGTTTTTAACCAATTCTATATCACATCTGGAAAAAAAGCAAGACATTTTACAGCCTTCTTTGTAGTCAAGCAAGCATTGTGCAAAAATTTGTATAAGATGGCATACTCTCTTCATAATATATTTGTCTTTATGCATGTGTGTATCTACATATCTTTATTCCTTTACAAAGCAGACTGTGAAAATGTGATGTTCATTTCTTAGAAACCTTGAGTACAGTAGTTCCGCATAACCCATATGGTTTCTGGGTGTATTACTATTATTTTTTTTCCCCCATACTTTTTTGTGCCTCTAAGGAGGAGGAGCAAAGGCCAACTTTGGGGGCAACCACTTTCCTTTTGAGAACCTCTGTTCTTTGCTGCGTGTCAGACAGTGATATGGGATCGTTTCTAAACTAGATCAATTGAGTTCAATCTGAGCTTTGCAGAAGCTGTCAACTTGCATTATTTTTTTTTCCTTTTTGACACTATCTAGTGTCAAAAAGAGTTCAAACTCCAATATGACGGCATGATGGGAAGGTGTTGTGCCTTCTTTCCAATTTAGAAAAATTGCTTTCCAAGTGGGAAGATTTCCAGCATCTCCTAGTGCTGCGAAGAACGCAGCAAGTACGAAGATGCTTTGCAGTAACCGTCTCCAGGAGGCCTGGTGAAGTCTGAATTTGAAGGTGGCTGAGCAAGTTGAGACCCTCCTCCATATGAAATGCTTCTCAAGGTGGGACTATGAAAAGCAAGTAATTGGCTGTTACAGGTAATTTACTAATAAGAAAACTATGTTTGCTAATGGTTAATGACTTGCTGCGTTATGTTTCCTGGCAAATGCTGGTCTCCTGCCCAGTATTAGCTTCCTCTTGGGAAAGCCCTGAATATGAAGGGAAATGCAGTTTGAGATAGCACATGCTGGCTGATTAGTTCTCTCCCTTGGGCACAACTGCAGAGTTGCTCTCTCTGCGTAGTAATAATTCCTACCTCTCGCTTGGAGTGGGGTTTAGATCCCTCCCTGTTCACCCCTGTCCACCTACAGTTGTTGGTGTGATGAGGCATTAGGGCATACTTAGGCTCACTGCAGGAGCAAATAAAGCTTCCTACGGCTTTTGTCAGTCTCTTATGTACCCTCCACAAGCTAACTGCTCATTTGACTTACTGTTACTCAGTCTCTAGACAATTTTGAAATCCCTGTGGCTTCAGATCTGGATTTCGGTGAAGCTGTATATGCAATTTCTTAACCTTGAACTGTTGTTTAAACTTGTACTTCCCTAACTGAGAAGAAAACCAGGCACTTTATGAACATTCTTGTAGGCTTGAGTGCCTATCGAATCAGATCGAGTGCTGTGCCAGTTTTAGGAAGAATTGAAGGGCAGATTTTTACTTACCTCCCCCAATCAGTATCTTGAAAGTATAAGACTTCTTACTAGACTTAAGGAAAAGTCATACCTTTCTAAGAGTTTACATATCTGAGAGAATAATGGTGGGGTAGGGAGGGAAGTTTTGGGGTGGGGGGTGGTTGCTTTTAATTTTGCTTTGCAACTTACATCTTCCTCTGCAAGCTTTAGACTATAATGACAGGATCTATCCAGAGTAATGAAGTACCGACAGGTCTCAGCTCTTGCATTTGCTTCATGTCCTGTTTTACTCGGTATTCTGGATGGTGCAAAAGCTGCTGTGTAAATCCTTGGCTTTGCAGCAGAAATGCCATCCAGTTATCTCACTGACTGTTCTTTAATATGCTTCATCTGGTTTTCTGATTTCATTTCAGATTTGCTAACACCTTGTCATTGTTTAACCCCAGCCAGCAGCTAAGCACCACACAGCCCGCAGTGGGATGGGGGAGAGAATCGGCAG
>KL275015.1:0-67320 GCA_000699545.1 Podiceps cristatus
AAGTTCTCTCTCTCTCTCTGATTCTCCTCCCTGCCCCGCCAGGGAGGGGGGCAGTGAGTGAGTGGCTGCGGGGGATTGGGTTTCCATCTGGGGTTAAACCACATCAGCTTACTGTGAGTTCTTCTCTGTCAGCTAAAGACATGGACTAGTTCAAGATGAAGCCAGATGAGGTTGTATTGCAGTGTAAGAGAGGTTAGGATGAGACCACAAGAGCACCACCATAAATACTCTTTTTTGCCAGTTCTGTACTGTAGTGTCATTCAGAAGATACTAGTTTGTGTCCCAGAGGCAAGACAGCTATGATAGCAATGTTCTTAAAAGTTAGTCCTGCTTTTCTAAAGCATCTTAATTGCATTATAATCTGATTGCTTAATGCTAGAGCCTTTTCACAATGTCTTTTTTAAGCTAGGCTTCCATTTTGCTGCCTAATAGCGGCCAGTTCTGTAGCTTCCTGAATTACAGGCCTGGTGTCTGACTTACCTTTTCACTCAAATCGAATCCAAAAAACCTCAAAGTTAGGTCAGGTATCTAATTCTAAAAATAAGCCATATAGCTATCTATAACTGCCATCACATTGGCACTCTTTTCAGAACAAGATACCATTTATTAATTAGAACTTAATGTATAAGAATCTTTAATTTAGAATGAGAAAGTCAACTTTAAGGTAGAGCTGATATTTGCAAAGCAAATTCTCCTGTGATTTTTTTAAAAAAAACATTCTTTCTTTCTCTTTCATTATGTAACTAGTCACTTTAAATACAATAAGGAAATAGTAAAGATTGGGTGATCTCTAAAGAATGATTGGCAAGGTGATGCAATATGTACTGTCTCCTCTCCCACGGAGGTTAGGCCAAAGTTTGTACAAGAGCATAACCAGTTACCTTGTAAAATTAAATTCTAAAAATTTCTGATTTTTCCTTCCTATGTGGAACAGAAATTACCATTAAGAAAATTTATTGGATATTTCCTTCTGTCAGAACTTGCCTAGGATGTTTGAAGTCATGTTTTGTCAGTGGCAATTGCCCAATGGTTTATTGATGACAGACTTCAGAGGTTTTTCCATAACTGCAAGTTTTTAGGAAAGTTGTCCCAACTACTACTACTAAAGTTTTTAGGAAAGTTGTCCCAACTACTACTATTAAACTTTAGGAAACTTTAGGAAAGTTTCTGTTGCTCATCTGCCCCTTGGTACATGCAAAATGCTCCATCTATCTGTCTTAGTACATATAATCCCCAAGAAGTTTGGTTTGTCACCCTTGGGTGATTGAAGATCTCCTTGCAAGCCTGTTGCCTGACTGTCTTACAGGTTGAGATGAGCTACTACATTCCGTTTACATAAAGCAATCAACATTTTCATCAGCCAGGGTTTCAGAAGAGATTATTCCGTTTCAGCGCTGAGACCCTGACAAGGACTGCATACTGACAGATGCCCAGCTGTGCAGGATTTTTCCTGGGCTCTTTTGCAAGGAGCTTGCTGATTCTCAGCCACCACCAGTTACAAAGAAATTTTACTTAGTGCTCTCATTTCTAATGGCTATGGGGTACTCTGCCTCTTTTCAAGAGCTCTTCCTCTGGTACATAGATCAATTTCTTCCTTTCTGTTTCATATTTGAGGCAGTAGTGTCTCTGATGGCATCTGATGTCCAAAAAAATGTTATTTCTTTAGTAGTCAGTATGGTCAGTACTGGCTCTGCCTAACCATAAATCCTCTTGTTCACTACAGGCAGCAACATGCCTTTCATAGTGAAGAAACCTCTAGATTCCAGCAGTAAAAGAAAACACAGTGTATTTTTTGTAGATAGGTCACTGTTCTCTTTCTGGTCACTGCAATATCGATCACAATAAGGTACCTAGAAAGCCTGACACATCCCTTAATCAAACTTTTTTAGTTCAGTAGCCACTCTGTTTCTTGAGCCTGAAATTTGCCTGGAAGGTAAGGTATGTAATAAATCTTACCATTCATGCCCTCCCTTCACTAATCATGATTTAGGACTGACTTGAGGCATAGGCAAAGCTGGCAATCACCCTGGGCAGTGGAGCAAAACCTCAGGCACGGTGGGGGGTAGGCTCCCACCGTTTGGCAGTGGGCTCTGTGTCCAGCCCCTTCTGCTGGTGGCTGGGACCCAGGAGGGCCCAGTGGGCCCAACCTCAGCACTCCAACAATACACAGACCCTGGGGAGAGCCAGACAAAACCCACAGCCCGAAGCCTCCACCGCTGCATGGGCAATCATGCAAAGGAGGTGGGACCAAAGAGGTGGTCCTGGAGAAGGAGGTCTTCCCCTGCTCTACAGCCGAATGTGCTATCAGAGACTGGCACAGGCACACGAAGCTATAGATTAGAGTGAGGTGCAGGGACAGGGCAATAAATACCCTCTACCAGGGCTGAGGCACTCATTTAATACTTGTACATGGAGTGACTTAAAGAGAATGTTCTGTTGTCCCACTGGGCAACCACTGGCTGGACACAGACCCGGCTGAGAAGGACAGATCTCTGCCATAAACATGAATGCTATTTAACAGTCCCCAAAGACGGTATTATTTTACCTCATCCTAAGAGCAAGAAAATTGAAATTCATTATACTCCTGAGACATTTTAGGCTGATCCTGGCTAGTCCCAGCTGGATTAACTGATCACAACCAGATTTATCCCACTTAACTTCAAGCACTTCACTATGGCATATAATTTGAGGGTAGCCTGACCTCACTGCATTTCCTCTGTAATCAGCGGAAAGAGAAAAATGGGCTAAAATTGACTTCTGGAAGTAATGCTGTCTTTGTTGACTGCAAAGTGAGTTTGACCCTGAACTAGGCACCTTTATTATGTGTCTGAAGCTAAGGGGGAATGAATCACTCTTCTACAACTTCACGTATCAGGTTTGATCAAGACTATAGTCTTACAGTCTTAACATTTAGCCAAGGTAGTTGCTGTGCCAATGCTGTGTTGAACAAAGTCTAGGTTTTATTGCATGGGTTGATCTGCTGCTGAAAACTAGGAGGGTTTCATAAAGGTCATGAAATTAATTCCCAGCAGCACAGGCAGAATCACAGAGTGGGTTTCAATTCATGTATGCCTCCATCTGCTGAGTGCCTGCCATCAAACCCACTTTTAGAAACTCAGTAATTCTGAAGGAAAAGTACTTCCTGAAACCATGCTTCTGCCCTTCACCTCCTATAGCTATTCTCCCCGAGGAATTTTCCCTTTAGATATTTTATACTGTATTTGTATTCAGAGCTTTTGCTGCACACCCAGCAGAATGAATTTATTCACGATTCCTTTTTGCATCAGTGGAACTCTGAGCAGAAAGTGCTTTTCAGGCTGGTTAGGAAAATCATCACTTCTGTTTGCTATACTGCTTTAGTGTAGGACATATAACTCCTCTTCATCCAAGAGCGGTAATACCCAGAGTAAACAGATGATAAAGAAAAATCATTGGGATGGAGTAAAACAGCAGATAGAACAAATTACACCAACTGGTTCTAATCCAAGGATTGATTTTATGCATTACTGTTATTGTACTCATTCGTTAACACTTCAGTGCAAAGGAACTTGGTTATCCACAAAGTAGTATTAAATAAACCTTATTTTTTTCATTCCCTACCAGTCTCCCCCTTCCCCAATATTTGCACTAGGGGCTTGCAATACAAGGGTCATAACTCTTAAAGAAAAAGTCAAATAATACATTTTAAATATTAGATCTGATGCCTTTTTGGCATGAATATAACCTTCTGAGGAAAGTAAAATATTGCCTAAATAAAACTTCACAATTATATTCATTCAGGAAAACAAAGTTTTACCTTCCTTTATTGGCTTGTCCAATCACTGATAGCAACTGATTACTCAAAAGATATGAAGAATATGTTTGAAAGCATGCTGTCAGTCTCAGGGAGACATAACACATGCCTTGGGCAGCATTTTACTAAAATGTGAGGGGGAAAGGTAATGAGCTTATATTGAGTTTCCTCGCCACTTAACAGAGGACTGTTTCAAAAAGACTTGCTTTATCCTAAGCTAAAGAAATTGTTAGCTTAATGCAGAAAGTGCATGAAGTCTGAATAATCCAGAAGGTCAGGCTAGCTGATAAGAATGGTTCTTCATTGATCGGTTTAAATAGATTATATCAGTTCAGTGATCACCAGTGATCAAATCTAGTTTTGTTCTTTATCTTAGAGACAAATTTGCAATAACACAAAGCTGATTTCAGCTAAAAGCTTAAGATACCACTACAAGGAAAAGCAGCTTCTGTGAATTAACTCTTGGATGTATTTTCTTTTTCTCTGGAGCTTCCAAACCAAGTATCACCTTCTTCAGATCATGTAAGATTTCTAGATCTTTTCCAGTGGTGGACACATCTTCTAATAATGACAACTATCAGGAAAAAAACATCAGCCTTTCTACAAAACAGATAAATCACCCAGATATTGCAGTTAGAAAATGAAATGTACAAAGTATCAATTTCCTTGTGACAGAAGAAAAGGACATGATGCTAGTTTAATTTGCAGAGAACTAATAAATATATTCTCTCCATCTGTAGCCCAGACACAAAATTTACAAAGATGAAATTCTGTGGCAAAAATAAATGATTTCTGAAAATGCTGTGGTTAGATATCAGAAATAGTATGCAGCTTAAGGGAATATGATATAAATAGGAAATAGGTTTGTATGCATTATTACTGTCCCGTAATTTAAAATTCATGTGACAGCACGGCAGTGAGATTTTCAGTATATTGGAACAAGAAGTTTAACTATTTCAGGTACTGATCATCAGAGTCCATCTAAGAGACTGCTTGCTATCGTACGAGCTGTGGAAGCAGTAAGACTAGTCATGCTATCTTACCCCAAGATACAGTCAGAGGGCATCTTGTCAGACTTCAGTTGAAAAGCCAATAACAATGGCAGGCACTTTCTTCTTCACGGTGTTTGTCACAACACATTTATATGTGGAAATAGATGGATGATGTTTCTTCTAGAGCTACTCAGATTAATCTGCCAAATTCACACCGGCATAATTCCAGAAACCATTATGCTAATACAAAACATAATATTTTTAGTGATGATACCTTGAGGCAACAGTAGTAGCAGTACTTATCTATCTAAATGTGTCTGTTCAGAAAAATCTACACTTCGCTAAAAAAAAAAAAAATCATATTAAACAGAACTTCACCTTCCACACTCTCAGTTCACTGCTACTCAGAAGTCACACATTAAAAACTTCCTTATTAACACTGTAAGATTTGAGAAAAAAGATTCTGCAATGAGCTGTACCTATGTGTGTATTAGAAACTGGCACCATAGGAGGAGAAAGGCAGGCACGTGACACTCTAAAACTCAGTGTTTTGTTATAACCTGTCAAATATGGGCAATTTTAATATTTTTCTTTCAAACACACTAATTGTCACTCAAGCTGTGACAATGCTCCCTATGCATTCTGTCTACACAGCTTTAATGATTTGCTGGTAGAATATATTTAGGTTAGCTAATTTAAATGCAGGAAGAACAAATTGCATGCCTATTTGTGGGATAATATCTCTAGCATTTACTTGTGGACATGTTCTTCCCTTCAACCATACAAATAAATGCCTAAGCTATAGGAAGAAAACATTCAAAACAGTCTAAACAACTTTGAAGGTCTAAGTTCCAATTTTTAAATAATTCAGCCTCTAGAAATCTAAGTTCCATGGGAACACTGGCTCTTCTGTAGCTAGATGGTTTTTGAAAATACAATATGGTTGTCTTCTGAAAATAGAAAGGACTCAATCAGAAGGCAACTTCAGGCAGACGTTTAGTGCCATCATTTAGCAGCTGAAAACTTCATCTGAGTAACAATCAGGAATATGCAGAGTTGAAACCCAAAATTACCCTCTTCTAAAATCAAACCAGTTGCACCAAAAATATAGCCTATAGATCGTATATACCATACCCTACCCTGTCTTCTACATCTAGGTGCCCAAGTTATAAAGTAATCAAAACTACTCTACTTTGAAAGTCATGTATAGAACAGATATATAGAGGGAGTCAGGAAGAAGTATTTTACTTGCTGATCTCTCTGCCTGTATGACTTCCTACCCAGGTACAAGTTTCTGGAACTGATGGGTTTACTCAGGCTGGGAGGACAACTGCCTGGTGCAGCATGTGGACTCCTGAGTCATATAAGATGGGATTGCCAGATGGCATGTTTCCGTACTCATGGAAAACCTACCTCCTTCTCACTAGAGTGAGTCAATGGCCCTGAGCTCAAAGCTGGGCTGCTGCTCACTGTAAAGACCATAGAAAATTTGCTGTCATGGTTCAGACATGTTGAGAACATAACAAATTATATGGGGTGCTGACGGGTACATGTAACACAGTCCATGGAAAGTGGCTCTGAAAAATATGTCACTACAATCTGAGATCTTTAGGTATTTCCCTTATTAAATTTATTGATTCTCCTCAGAGTTCACAAAGTGAAAGGTGAGTAATTTTGCTTGAAAGTCCTATGTAGATGAACATACTATACCATGGGAACAGATATGGTTTTGTTTACAATCAAACCATTTGCTGGTGTACATATTTACTAAATATAAATGCCTAGAACTGGAATTCTTACCCCCAGGCTGGAACCTACATACCACAGAATCACAGAATGGCTGAGATTGGAAGGCACCTCTGGAGGTCATCTGGTCCAACCCCTTTGCTCAAGCAGGACCACCTAGAGCTGGTTGCCCAGGACCATGTCCAGATGGCTTTTAAATATCTCCAAAGACAGAAATTCCATAACCTCCCTTGGTAACTTATGCCAGTATTCAGTCACATTCACAGTAAAAAAGTATTTCCTGATGTTCAGAGGGAACATCTTGAGTTTCCATATGCTCCCATTGCCTCTTGTCCTGTCACTGGGCACCACTGAAAAGAGTCTGGCTCTGTCCTCTTTGCACCCTCCCTTCAGATATTCATATATATCAATGAGTTCCATCCCAAGCCTTCTCTTCTCTAGGCCTAACCATCCCAGATCTCTCAGCATTTCCTCACAGGAGAGGTGCTCCTGTCCCTTCATCATCTTTGTGGCCCTTCACTGAACTCTCTCCAGCATGTTTATGTCTCTCCTCTACTGGGTAGCCCAGAAATGGACAAAGGACTCAAAGTGTGGCCTCACTACTGCTCAGTTGAGGGGAAGAATTACCTCCCTCTATCTACTGACAACAATCTTCCTCATGCAGCCCAGGTTAGCATTAACCTTCTTTGTAGCAAGGACACATTACTAGCTCATGTTCAATTTGGTGTCCACCGGAACTCCCAGGTCTTTTCCTGCAAAGCTGCTTTTTAGCCTGCTGGTCCCCAGCATATTCTGGTGCATGGGTTTGTTCCTCTCCAGGTCCAGGGATTTGCACTTCCCCTTGTTGATTTTCATGAGGTCCCTGACAGCTCATTTCTCCAGCCCGTTGGGTCCCTCTGGATGACAGCATGATCCTCTGGTATATCAGCTACTCCTCCCATTTTGTGTTAGCAACAAATCTGCTGCAGGTACACTCTGCCCCATCACCTAGATCATTAATGAAGTTAAATAGGATTGGACACAGGACTGACCCCTGAAGTACACTGCTAGTTCCTGGTCTCCAACTAGACTTTGTGCCACAGATGACCATCCTCCGGACCCAGCCATTCAGCCAGTTTCCAATCCACTTCAGTATCTGCTCATTCAACCCATACACCAACATCTTGTCTATAAGGATCCTACGGAAGACTTTGTCAAAGGCCTTACTGAAGTCCAGAGAGATTATATCCAGTTCTTCCCTTATCTACCAAGACAACCATTTCATGTTAGAAGTTTATCAAGTTGGTCATGCATGACTTCCCCAATAAACATGATTGATCTATTGTCAAGATTGGCCTGGCAATGACATCTGTCAGCTCCGTCAGCACTTGCGGGAACATTCCATCAGGGCCCATGGACTTATGTGCAGCCACTTTGCCTAAGTACTCCCTGACCAGGTCCTCTTCCACCAAAACTACATCTTCTTTGCTCCAGATTTCCCCCCTGGTCTCTGGGAACTGTGATTCCTGAAGGCCAATCTTGCTAGTAAAGACTGAAGCAAAGAAGGCATACAGTACCTTAGCCTTTTCCAAGCCCTATGTAACCAGGTCATCCGTCTTATTGTGCAATGGGGCCACATTTTCCTTGGACTTCCTTTTGTCACCTATGTACTTATAGAAGCCCTTCTTGTGGTTTTTAACATCTTTGGCCAGATTCAGTTTCATTTGGGCTTTGGCTTTCATAGCCTCAAGCTTCCATGCTCAGACAATGCCTGTGTATTCCTCCCAGGTTACCATCCTTTCTTCCACCCTCTGTACTCTTTGTGTCTGAGTTTGGCCAGGAGCTCCTTGTTCATCTGCAAAGGCCTCCTGGCATTTTTGCCTGACTTCCTACTCATTGCATGGAGGAGATGATCCTTAAATATTAATCAGCTTCCTTGGGCCCCTCTTTCCTCCAGGTCTCTATCCCATGGGGCCCAAGTCTGCTCTCCTGAAGTCTAGAGCTATAAGCTTGATTTTTACCCACCTTCCTCCTCTGAGGATCCTGAACTCCATCATCTTTTGGTCACTGCACCCAAAGTCCCCTTTGACTTTCATATCCCCAACAAGCTTCTCCTTGCTGGTGAGTATGACGTCCAGTAGAGCATCTCTCCTCATTGGCTTCTCTATCACTTGGGTCAGGAACACATATTGCTCACTGGACGAGCCTTGCTTTACTTCCTCACACTATTACCTCTTGACAGTGTATACGACTACTGGAGAGGAAAGAATTGTTCCGAATGAGTAATTATTCACTATACTATTTCACAAGTTGGAGGAGAAACATACCTAACTTTTGTGGCTCACAAGAAAGCTCTGCAACATTAAGTGGGAAAGAAAAGGGCACTGAAGACCAAATGCTACCAAAGGAAATTTACTATCAAGGAAAAAAAGCATCAGATGAGTAACATCACTCTGAATTGTAAATGAAGAGGAAAAGATAAGTAGAATCCTCATTCACCCTTCAGCAGATCAGTTCTGAAATGTTTACTATAGAGCTTGACAGCTATAAGACACCCTTTATTTTCCTATCTTTCTATTTTCTGAAATGTACAGGCATTAATTGAAATAGAAAGGGCCTGTAAAGCCTCATGCTGTTATATATTGTTTTACAATCAAGGTTTCAGTTTTTAACTTTCTTTTTCTCAAAACACTATTGTTCATAAGAGATATCTTTCTGCTTTTAGCACTTAGTTTTCATTTCCTTCCAGCTAATGCCAGCAATAACTAGTGCTTCAGCAGCTTATTAGTCATTAAATACTCATTTAAAATACCTTTTCTTCTGTATACTTTGGACTCTATATAGTGTTTTGATACCTAGAGCCTTTTACAGTTTAAGCATTCTTATTTTTTTTTTATTTTTCAAATACAATCTAGCTTGATTTCTTTAAATAAGATTTTTTTATACACTTTATTTTATTTGTCACATTTCCAGGCTTAGTCTTAGTTAAAACGCTTAATGGAAAATATAAAAATGTTGCTCCCAAATCCAACAAAGGTAAGGAAAAAAATGATCCTGTAAAGCAAAGCTTATAAATATATAGTATTCCAGTGCACTTTTACTAGACACTCTATGTCTGCCAGAAATAAAAACCAAAATATTCTGATTTGGAGCTGTAACTCAGATTCTCTAAAATCTTGCAGATGTAGCCGATGTACAATCACACTACCTTTAAAAATAAAATAGTAATACACTTTGATAATCTATTTCATTTCAAGATGGCATGAAGTTGGGTTCATCACCCATCCAGCTTTAGGTGTTTATCTTCATTGTCAGAGTTAAGCAGGGTTTCTGCTCAAACTTTCTTTATACTGGAGAGGGTCTTCCAAAGGACAATTCAGAGCAGGAGTCTCTCTCTAGGAAGACATGGGAGAGACTGCCTGCATAATTCACTCACAGACTTAGTTACCTAGACTTGAGATCCAAATTCCACCTTTTTCTGTCTCTGTGTTTTTCTAATGCATGCAGAAAAGCAGACAGAAATAAACTTTCCAGGAAAGATCCTGAGTGTCCTGGTGGACAACAAGTTGAACGTGAACCAGCAAAGCGCCCTTTCGCAGCAACAACAACGGGCAGCAGCCTCCTGGGCAGCATTAGCAGTTGTATGTTGTTATAGGCCATCACCTGATGGGAGTATGTGGAAAGACAGGGACAAGCTCTTCCCAGAGGTGCACAGTGACATGACACAGGGAGCAGACACAAGCTGTAACCCCAGAAATTCTGATTAGGTATTAGGAAAAAATTAACCTTCTGAGTGTGATCAAGCACTGGGCCGGGTTGCACAGAGAGGCTGTGTTACCTCTGTCCTTGGAAATATTTAAATTTTGCCTGGACAAAAGCCCTAAACAGCCTGGTCTAGCTTCAAAATCAGTCCTGTTTTGACCAGGAGATTAGGCTAGTTTATTTTCAGAGGTCCTTCACAGCTTCTATGATTCAGTTAAAATGACAACTCAAAGACATTTGCCACATTGGCTGTGTTTTCATGGCAACCTAGTGCCAAAGCAGAGGCTATGAACATTCACAGAAAAAAACAACACTAAAAAATCTTCTTTTTCTAAAATTCTTTTGATCACAAAAGGATATAATTCTGCTCAGTTTAGAGAACAATAATGGCTCTAAGAGGTTCCTCAGATGCAAATGGTCAAAGCTGCCGAGAGACCTACTCCTGTTCCTCTCCATTTTTAGCCCAGAGACATTGCCAACCAAAACTCTGATGTGTGTATTAGCCAAATATGAAACAGACTGAAAAGGCCAGTAAAGGTCTCCCAGTGAGCCCACTCTTGTGGCCAGAGGAATGTGTCTGTGGGTGTGGCACGTCATCGATTAAGTCTGATTTCCTCACTTGTAAACTGATGTCGTTTTAACTCGATTAAAAGGTGTCTTAGTTGCTAGCCCACTTCAGAATGATAGGCATAACAGATGCAAATTTGTACCCTGTAACACATGTTGCTGGTGATTAAAAAACACAGTACAGCAACTAATGTTAATGAATTCTGCATACCATAAATAGTGAATTACCCTTGCCAGTACAAACATCCACAAAGGCAAACCTTGATAGAAAAGAGCATCAAAGAGAAACAATTAGGATCTCCTTTCTAAAGAGGCATTACAAAAGGTTACTCACACAAATCTGTCAGTTACTCTTGACTTTTAACTGCACTCTACGGTACCAGTCTGTGTTTGAGATACCAACTCCTGTCCACAGTCTGAAATTTACAGCACTCGTGGAAGGATCACCAGCGTTACATGACTCATCCTCTTACACACCTGTTTGCTTCTGTGGGTTCGTAGCTTGGAGCACTTCGGCCACACATTGAATTACTAAGACATTGATTTTGTTGTTCAAATCTTCTGAAAAACACTCAACCTCTTGTCAATCTAAACCCCTCTGAGACACAGAACAGATCAGCCTTCACTATCTAAGTATTCATAGCCATTTGATTGCATGACGGACACAACAAAACTATTGCTTTCCTTGCAAACTGTTATATATTCTATCATCCTAATCTGTGTGGCATTACTGAATTCACCAAGCTTGTATCTAAATTAAGAGGCTTGGGTTTGGTGGGGTTTTTTAATGCATTTATCCACAGTCCCAAAGTTAGATCTGCTTGCTGATCTAATCTCGCTGATCTAGACTGTTGCTGATATCCATACAAATTTTTTGAATGTTTGTATCAATCCTTTAAAAATTATATATTCCATTTATTTCCATTTTAATTAAGAGATCACTAAGGCTGAGATTTTCAAATGAAATGCAAAGCAGCTAGGTGCCCAGCATTCACTGAAGAACATTTTGGTATGAGACAAGTTTAAATTCTTCAGCTTTTCATAAAAATACAGCCAAAATAAGAGAAATATCTGAACAGGTTCTTAGTATCACATCTGAAATTATATGTTCAAGAGCAAAGGGGTAAGATTACGTTTATATATCCACTATATAGACCTAATTACAACACTAAAATCTCACTTCAAGTTTGATGACAGACTTCTCCAAAATTCGTGCATATTTGAACATCAGCTAAATATGATGACCTGTAAGCTGTACGCACTCTGATTTTAGGTAAATTGTCAAGATACAAAGAGAGCCCTGGGAAGCAGTTCTAAATAGTGTATGAAGTTCTGTTAAAAAACACCTCAAAACATTCAGAATAATTTTAATTGCATTCAGTGGATCTTTATACTGTCAGAAGACATAGCATCCTTTACAGACATCTCAGACAAGTGTTGGCATAAGAAAGTTAGGGAATAATATGCATATGTTCTCATAATGTATTTACAAAAATGTAAGGAGAACATATGGTAGACACTATCATGAATGTTGCAGGAAAAAACTTGCTGTGTACCCCATTCTCCATTTCTGATCAGAACTGACAATAAAAGCAACACAGAGTAATACCCCCAGTAACAAGCCAGGTATTGACGGATCAGGAAATGGCAAGAAAACTATCATTCACCCAATTTCTTTTGAGAAGTATTATGATACAATGATTATGAAAGACAAAATGTATCTAACCTACTGCAGCTTTCAGAGAGAAACCTTTATCTGATTCATGTAAGAATAATCACTTTTTTAAAATAGATCTTTGGCTGAGTTAGGGATGTCTGTCCTTCATTCCATGGTATTTCAAGAACCAGATATTTAAGAGCATTTTTGTTGCTCTGTAAGTTGAATTACAGTTTCAATCAGGAAATTTAGTGAAATTAAATCCATGACATTATTCTAGTTTTATGCGATATTCAGTAAGAACAGAATTTGACTGCGTAACTTTAGGTATTAATTATCCTCCAAATACTGGATGTAACTACTAGTGTAGTGTAAATATATAGTACTGCAACTTTTGCCATTAATTTCTTCAAAAGTTTTCATTATCACTTAGGAAAAATCTAAGGCAAGTACATGGAGATTTGTTTCCCATTTTTCATCCAAATTTTCTGGGGAAAAAAAACAAAAGACAGACAACTTACATTTTATTTGTGTGAAAAGTGTAATTTTGACAAGAAACATCACATTTCAAATTAATTTGGATATTGAAGGTCAGGGAAGAAAAAACCAAGAGTTTTGACCAAAAAAGATATAGTTTTGGTTCTTGAACAAAGTGATGTAGGTTGTAGGAAAAAAAAAAAAAATAGTGCTTAGAGGAGAAAGGAGGACAGAACTGTGAGAGACGATGGGAGAAAAGTTGTAGTCGCTTTTTCCCTGACAGGATGCTAAAAGAGTTTTAAGAGCAGTTTAAGAAAAAGAAGCTTCTTTCATTTTTACCTCAACTACTCATGGGTATACATTTTACAAACTTTTTCATTGCAAGTGCTCCAAGAACTGGATTTCACATGAGTTTTAATAAACTTCTACTTAAAACACACTTCCGGAAATGAAATTGTAGCTAAATAGCAAAAAATAAGGAACAGTGTACAAGAGCACTGTAGCAGAGAAATGGATGGAACAAAATGGTTTTTTAAGACTGCTGCTATAAGCCTGATGTAAAGAATTACATAGCAGATGCCCTGACAGAGTCAGTCCTATTAAGAGTCTCCCCGAGTGGGATTTGTTTGATCAATCACAGAAGTCTGAAGCAGGACTTTAGGTCTGAAGGGGACAAAGGCTGCCTACAGCCAGCAGAGAGAACAGTCCCTTTCAGGCACAATCTGCCTCGTCCTCATTTCCACACCTGAAATACAACTGCCTCAGCTGGTAGTGGGAGGTGCTGCGGTTTATACATTTACTTTCAGGATCTGAAATGCTCATTGCAGTTTCCAGGATGCTCTCTTGGCCTGCAGATCCTCTTCCTACAAGCCACTCCACTTGACCTTGTAGAAAGACCAGTGGTTGAGGTTAGAGAGAGCAGAGTTTCCACTTCCGATCATTTCCTGATGACAGATGGGTAAAGTCAGTTGTCTTTTCTGCTTGCTACAGGTCACTGTCCTGCACAGCCCTGCACAGTTTCAAAGAAAGAATTGTGTCCTTTAAAGCAAGAACATGTGAAATATCTGATTTATTGTACATCAAGGAAATATCTCTGCAGCTCAATGGATTTCTGCATGAAAAATCCCTCTTATAGGAAGATGGTTAAAAACATAATACTAGACATCAAAAAAATCTGTTTATATGTGATTCAAGCTACGGTGACTTGGGAAAAAAAAAAAAAAAAAAAACAGCGTAGGGAACAAACACCAGACAGATTAAGGGTAACATTTTATAGTGTGTTTTTTTCTGTCCATGACCCTTTTTCAAAATACTGATGTCTTTTCAGACACAAAAATTGAATAGCTCTTTAGCCATAAATTAACCATTAGCTCATGCTAGGATAAACAAATCAAAAGTACTTGAGACAATGTATGAACCAAAAGAAAAGAGAAACTCAAAGTACAGATGTTGATTTTTTAAATGTGAAGGATAACTTTTCCATTTTGCAGAAGAGAAAAACAAAAGCATCCAGTGGTCACTATTACGTAGTTTCTTATGTTGACCAGAGCTACAAAGCTAACTGTACTGTTATATCAGTTTTACTGTGAAATATGTATATCTGTCTATATAAACAGAATCTGCTTTTAGAAACTTAAATCAAGCAATGTAGAAACTTTTGACTTGTAGTATAACCATAACTAACAACCACACATAGAAGCAAAACTACCTTTATGAAAACTTGACATATGAGTTCCTCCTAGACAAATACTTTATTGCTCCAAAATGAGTGGCTACACTTTAAACAGATAATTATTACTAAAATAGCATTTTTTAAAAAAAAATATATTCCTAATTCTGGCATTCAACCAGTATGATTTTGTGTTTATCGTTATTACATAAAAAAGATTTTTACACTGTTTGAATCAATTCCTTTCTTCTTAGGCATTCAGGCTGTGCCCAGTATGGCCTGATCAGCTATGATAACCAAGCCTTACTTTATTCCCTAGGACTCTGCTTCCATTATCATAAGAAGTAAAATTATTTGCTCCACCAGCGGCAGCAAAATGAGAGTATGAGATTACCTGTTTATAAGCTATATAATTTACTGCAATGAAATTGGGAAAACCCAAGGGGCAAGAACAGGTAGCTGCATTTTTTGGCCAAATCAGATGTTTTCATTCATAAGGACCAATCAACAGGAAAAAAAACCAGCATCTCAAACAAACCTTGAACCTTAACAGAAGGTTTGCTTCAGAGACAGGTGTTTTCTAGTTGAGAGACAGGCAACACAGCATTTTTTAATCTCTGTGCAACGGTATGAAGAAAGTTGAGAAACACCTTGGTAAATGCACACTGCTGCATAACAAATGAGGTCTGCAATCTTAAATTTGATATTCTGCAAACTCATTCCACAGAAGAGTTGGAAGTTGCAGTTGTTTCCATGTGCGTGTCTTTTAACGCACATATGCACACCACAATAACATATATATGGTCATAAGCAAACCTTATTCATATTGGATGCAAAATCCCAGGTGTTTACTCCTGAGCATCAGGTCAAGCTTCTAACGTGAGTTTTGTTAGTCCCTTGGAGAGGAAGCTAGCCCCGCTTCACAGGCTTGAACTCAGAAGCCATAATGGCCCTGCATCAGGTAGGCAGCCGTGTGCCTCCTCATCCCACAGCTGGTCCAAACGTCGAGCGAGGATCTGTGTGCCAGCACAGGCACGGGTTTGAAAAGATACTGTGCACAACTTTCCCTTGCACACCCCAGAAATCAGAGGCTGAAGGAACTCGTGCTGACGAAGCAACACGCACCAGTTGGCAGCTCTGGTGGTCTCCTCTGCTCCTTTCCTACCTTTTCTTTCTATGGCTATCCTTGAAGAGTAAAAGGCTGTTTAAAAGCCATTATGACCTAAAAGGGGATGGTTATCTGCTTTCACATTCCCGCCTCGGGCTATGCTGTTTAAAATTTCTGCTGTGGCTGTCCAGGAAAACAGCACCAATTTCATCTGTTATACTTTCTTGCCCTCTGCTGGAAAAACTATCAAATGAACGTGCAGAACCGAACCTTTTAAGACTGCTTTTCCAAACAATCATGAAAAGTACTTTCTTCACACAGTCTTCCCCCAAAACCCTCATAAGTAATACTAAAACCTTTTGTTTCTAACCAATCCACCTGATTCCTAACAATTAATCCTGACCCTACTTCAGAATCAGACCAAGGCATTGAAAATACCATCTTGTCTCCAAAACATACTTTCATCAGCACACAAGGAGAAAGTGGGGAAGAGTGGAGACCAAACACAAGAGGGAAAAAGTAATATGCTTGCATTTTTTTATAACACAAATGAAATGCAGGTGCTGGGGTTAAATGGGAATACAGGGCAACAGCATTTTCCGCTTTAATAAATTATATTGGGTTTGGGATGTTTTAAGTGCATAAGGGGGTAGCAAGTGGTATTCCATTGTCAATAAACAGCATACATATGTTTTCCTACTCACAACCAGAGAAGAAGAATTCATAACAGAAACTAAATTACCTCTCTGCCATTACTAAATTACCCTCTACTACTACTATGGGTACATATTTGGGAGCCTTTTAAGAACTTCTGGGAGAGAATTTTGCTGCTGGGTTTTATGCCTTCAGAACATCAGGCTTCCGTCTTTCTCCAAACACATACAGTTTGTCCTGAATAGCAGTTGGAAAAGCAGTCAGGTTCATTGGGTGCATTGTCACTATTCTCCTTTTCATCAAAGAGCAGCTATGGTGGATTAAAAACATAATGTCACCATGTCACAAAGAAGGTAGGATAGCTCTTTGTTAAGTATGCTGCTGGGAAGGACCTCTCTGACTTTTAATGCCTCTTCAGGCCTTTCAGGCAATCATAGTTCCCTCCTGTGAGCCATGAACCTTTGCAGAAAGTCTTTCTGTCGTAAGTAACCTTCTGCTTTCTATTTAGTGACCTTAATCTTCAAAATGACAGGATATTTCCATGGCATGGAGAGTTTCCCTTACATGCCCTTACCCAGCACAGAATGGCTCATATGAATAAGCATATCATAGTTAGGAAAAAAGGAAATTTTCTTTCAACTATTCTTTTTTCAGTGAATACTTTCAAAGACCAGGTCTTAGCTCGATACTGCAAAAAGTAGCCGACTCTGCCGGGATAAAACAGATGGAAAATGGATGTGAGCAGGACTCATGTTTCTCTTTTCAGCTTCAGTCAGGTTCCTTTTCAGATAGTCAGTTCTTTTACAGTGACTGCTTCCGTTCATCATGCCATATTCCACTAATATCCACGAGTTCCCAGATTTGTTTCATAATGCAAAACAGATTTTAATGGATTTGTTTCAGGAACTACCACATTTCCACTGACATTACAGACAGCATCTTCATTCCTGTTGCTGACCACCTAATAACCTTACCATAACTACAGCATCTTTTTACTCACAGTAAGGTCAAGTTCTTTTAACTTCTTAAAGCATTCTAACACCTGGAAACAAAAAATAGATCCAGAAAAAATCAGTCAGTAAGTCCTCAGCAGACTATTGGAAGACTACAGACTACAGATTGAGATAAATTGATCTGAACTGGATTTATATAGATTTATATCAGGGATGTTTTATAAATACAGCTATAGAAAGGCAACATCCATGAAATTATCTTCTGTCAGTGTCAGCTTCCATACCAGACTTGCAGAAATACAGTTTCCTTTTGCCTAAATTTCTTTCAAAAACAAAAACATCAAAGATAATCTCTTAGCAGCATGGTACGGCTCAGGGAAAAAGTAACGGCATGCAGAGTTTTTCAAGAACATAAGTTCAAGTTCAGCCCAAGCCACTAGAGGCCTGAAAGTCCTGTTGTGACTCCTCTAACAACTTATTGAAAATCAATTCATTTTCCAAATCCAATTACTTTGGGTTTATTTTCCAAATCCAGGGGATATGTTCACATTACAAATAACATCAGCATAGAAGACAAGCTTCTTAAAGCTTTCAGTGGAAAAGTCAATGAGTAGGTGAGATTAGGACTAATGTATCCTTATTCACTTCAGGTTTTCCTCCTCTGCAGGATGCCAGTGCAGAGAGGTTCTCCTGGCCAGTTCCTCCAGAGCAGTTATGGGCTCCCATTGCCAAAAGAGGGACCAATCAAGGCACTTAGTGAGGGATCAGGATATGAATTTTCAGATCAGCTCAGAAAGAAGCCAATGGGGAAAGGAGCTTAACCCATTTTGACTTGGAAGTGTGTCACAACAAATATTTCTGACCTCAGAAGACAGAGCTGCCATGCGGTCCCGTCATACTGTTTTCTTTTTGTCATGCCTTCTATGTACATGGTATTATTCACATTTCAGAATGTGGGTAAAGGTTCCTCTGCTACATGTTTAATGCACCTTATACCAGGGGTGATCAAAACAGATTTTGAGGAGGGGAAGTAACAGTGCCCCACAACATTTACTTGATAGCCCTTAACAGAAAAGAGGAGTAGAAGCACTTGAGATCTAGCTTTAAACTGAAAAGTTTACCTGAATTTCTCATCTCTATTATTCCAGAAATAAATCTTAATTAGATGGACCAGTTTATACATAAAGCCGTTTACATGAGCACACTCTATAATGGACTTTCTGTGAACAACAGTAATGACTATGGAACTTCAGAACCAATCTGCAAACTGAAATTTAAGACTTTTGGTGTATACCAATGCCATTAGTAGCAATTTTGTTTCAGTATTTTTTCCAGAAAGGGTTCAACTCATCTGCCGGCTTTTTGATTTTTATATCCTTTTTCAACAACTAAAACCTGGTTGCTGAATATCATACATTTTTTTCAGAAGTAAAACCCTTTGCACTCAGTTTGCTGCAGTTCTCCCTCTCTTGTGGCAGGGTACAAGTCACAATACAATATAGTCAGAGCAGTAGTAGGTACCTACTTGTATTTATACAGTGTGACTGATTTACATTTTCTTTGATGCTTCTGATGTTTATTCAACAAGTGAATGGTCTTGACATTGATACTATTTGCCCCTATACCAACCAGTAGCACATTGCAAGTTCCCCGCACATTTGTGTTCTGGTTTTAGTAAATAAGTGGTATTTTCTTAATGAGGAAGGTTTTTTCCCATCACGTATTACAGTCTTACTCCATCCGGCAGGAATGGAAAACAGTGATTTGCAGGTGTCTTCCAAATTCCCACAGGGAGTTGTTTCGTGATTTTAGTTATGCATGTAATTCACAAAAAAGTATGGTCATAAACTACATTATCTAATTCAAGAGAGTAACAAAGATAAATTCAGTTTTAATAGAGATTGGTAACCCTCTTTGAAGCATTACTTCAAGAGTTAACCGTGATTACTGAATTTTAAAGTCAAGTGAAGAAGGAGCCTTGTCTTGCAGTGCAAGATACACTCACGTCCTCAGAACTATCCTTCCTTAATGCATTTTTTCCCTTAAGGTCAGATGGAAGAAAAGGGGAGAATCTGCCCATTAAAAGCATCTCACCAAATACAGATAGTCTGAAAGCATCATCTGGGATTCACCTCCTTTTTGTACAGATGCTCTGCAATACCAAGCACCTTTAAGGTATCAAAGGAGAGTGCTTTCACCCACATTATACAGTCAAGAACTCTTCAGATATTGTTTCTACCTTGCATCTTTAATCTTTTCTCTAATTTTAGTTATTTCTAATGGGCAAGTCATAAAGTTTGTTGAAATGCACTCTACAGAAAGGTCTGTTCTACAAACACTTTTCCAGCAAAACTCCTTCAATCAGCACACAACAGCATTAGCCAACACACAGTTTCTTCAGTGAAATCCTTGTCTATTGCAAATGGTTTCACCATTGCCATCAAATAACTGCAGCTCTGCATCCATTCTGTTCTGCTGGTATAGACAGAGATGTTGCACCTACACCATCAGGGAGGAGCTGGATCAGATCTGGGGCAACGAGCCAGGGTCCAAGGTGGTGAACCTCACACAGGTAAGGCAGTGCCCCCGGCAGGGTGCAGTCCCAGGCACTTGCACAGGGCCAGGGCAGTGAGGGCGAAGCCTCAGTTAAGCATCCTGGAAGGGGCTGGTAGTGAGTCAGGTCTGGCATCCATCCAGGAGGTCCAGTCAAAAATCAAGACAGTAGCCTGCTCCACCTAATACTCCATGACAGATGAGGAGACATGGATTGTATAGGTCCATGAGCTTTAGAAATATGTAATGCCTGTACTTGCCACTCAAATAACAATGTGTATACGCTGACTTTGTAAAGGCCTTGGAAAGCCCAGAATACAGTAAGGATGAAAGTCAATGCTGAGTAATGGAGAAGGTAGTCCTACCAGGAGACAAAAGAATACGGCTTCCAGACTGGCGCCCCTCATCGTGATCTATCCAACATGGGCATAAACCATTATCCAGAAGAGCAATAAATATATTGTAACCATCAATGGAGAGAAGTTAGAACTAACAAAGAAGGGGGATCACTGAATATGAAGACACAGACCAACTCAGACCAATCATTAAGAATGATTAATATGCGATGCTATGCATTTCTATAGATTTGAGTATCCATTTAATTTTTTTTTATTTCCATTCAGAGGTACACCAGTTTCATTCTTGTTACATTCCATTTTCAATTTGACCCTCAGCAGTGAAACCCTGATGTAAGATCTTTATCTGTAAAGTAAGTGCAGCAGAACTGAGCCCACACAGGCTTTTGGCTGCTGTCTAATCCCAGCCTGCAGCAAACCGTCCTGACTCCAGCTCCGCTGCCACACCAGGGAAATTCCAGGGCAGGCACTCAGACTGAGAGCAAGGCTACGGGAGGAGGCGAAAGTGGAAGAAAAGCTATCCCGTATGCTGAAATAAAGGGCTGATCTGCAGTGGGAATACATGTAGTCTTTCTGCCATATCTGCAATAAATTGAACCAGCTGGTGTCACCTCAATGGTGGCTCACGGTATAAGGAAACTTTTTTTGCTGAGATCTTTGTGGACATGGTTATGTTTATTGGAAACAAAGAATTTGAACACGGATCATTATGACTTATGTTTAAAATAGAATGAATGTTATTGGAGTCACTTCTAAATTAACATGATTGTTTAAAAATATATGAAGTGCTTCACTGAATTTTAATCTCTCTACTGCAAAAACAATTTTAAAAGATTACAGGCTTGCACATTTTTAGAGGGATGTAATCATGCTAGCAAAAACATAAATTTCATACACCACAATAATTTTTAATCATTCTGCACTGCACATACGCAGCATTAAAATGTCTCTTTCAAATGTCAGAATAAAATTAATATTTATTACCATACCTCTGAACTAGCACATTTACAAAACCGAAGCTCAGGACATTTTCTACTAAGCCATCTATGCAATTTTGTACGTTCTCAGTTAAATGCATTTTCTAGAGCTATTGCTCTGCCTCAGGGACTCCCAGAAATTCTAAAGCACTTTATGGCTTGTTTCACTAAATTCTTCAGGAAAAATAATTCAGGTCAAGACAAGAAGGGTATCCCAGTTTCAGAGGTGGCTTTTCTATGTTGCTAGCTTGCTGTAAATAAAGCCATAAGAATAATTGACATTGCTGAACCTTACATACACAAAAGGTGTGTGCACCTGAGCAAATACATAAAATTAAACACAGATCAGTCATATTCCAACCAAAATCTTTGGCTTTGACACCTCCAGGGCACAGAGGAAGTTCACGGGAGCGGGGCAGGATCCCCCATAATAAGAGCAGCTCCCCAGCAGGGCAGAACAAAGGCCAGGTTCTCAATGCCTCCCAGTTTGGGGAAAAAAAAATAGCTCCGGATGAGAATGGGCTCAAACCCACCTGGAAAAGCATCGGAAAGACCTGTGGGATCTCATCAGAGAAAGAAGGTGTTGTTCCCAGTGTCTACTGCTATCTAAACATTGGAGAGTTTCAAACTTGGCTCTCTCTGACGCATGGAGAGGGAGGAGGTCCCTGTACTTTCTCCTCTGCAACTCTTTTGGGTGATACCCTCCCTGTGACACAGGTTGTAGCAGATTAGATCTCTCCAGAGAAGCATGCAAAGGATCTTGTGCATCCACCACAACCTGTGTGCTGAGTTTCTTAGACCTCCCAGGATTTTTTTGACTGTGTTCACTCTCTGCAGCCAAACCTCAGGTAGATAGAAGACTTCAGTGGGGGAAAACAAAAATCATGCCTAAATGCATTCATGATACTGGCCTTGCGTTATTTGGAAGCACAAAATGAACAGACTCACTAGCATCTGCCCTCCTAAATCACTTCACCGCCTTTGAAAAATCCCACCGTTCCCGTAAAAGCACTAGCTGACAAAGATCATGTTGTCAAGCAGTTTACACTGAACAAAAATCCAAACAGGTACGGTATAATTGTTTGTTACTGCCCATAAAACAATTTATCTGGCTTTAGATCTCTGGGATAGCAAACAATTCATTCAAAGAGCAAAATTATAGGTACTCCTGTCGTGGTGCACAGGGGAGGAGAGGGAGAAAGAAGCTCCTTTCACTGTGTTGACTTCAGCCGACCAGCAGCTGCTATTCCCTTGAACCATGCAGAGAACTGCCAGCAGTTTTTACTGGCCAGTGTTTTACAGCAGGACCCCCTAACACCTCACAGCACCAATACTGGGGGGTGACGGCTGCTTTTTTATAGAGGTAGTGAGACCCTGGCATTTTTTACACTGCTGTGCACTGCACTGCTGAGGCTGTTATGCCTTGTTCAGTCAGGAAGGCAGACAAAGTCTGCACAAAAAACATGAATTACTAATATTCTAACTGCACTTGTAGCCCTTCTGAGTTTATCTTCTGTGAACAGTTTAAACAAATGAGTGTGACTGGAGGGACTTTTCTCAGAAACCATGACGCTCATAAACACTGGTTGTCCCACTGGAAGCAGAGTTACCGCTCATCCAGCGTGGCAGCAGAAATAACATCGCTCGATGTGTCAGGCTAGGCTGGAAAAATCTCCACTGTCCCACCATAAATGCTCATAACATAACGGTTGCAAATGTTTCCAGGAGAAGAATACTCCTCTGAAATTATTCTGGCAACGACTCTTTATAGGTAAGATGCTCAAGAAAGTCCCTCTCCATCTGCGGACAAGGTACACAGCTAGCCCTGCTGTCGTGGTGTGACCTTGCTCATGCAGGTCCTGGCAAACAAGCAGCACTGTCGCGCAATAATTATACAAGTACGCAAAACCACCTTACCAAACTTCCCAGAAATCTCTTCCGCTTCGCTGACGTCAGCACAAGGAGCCAAAAGCCGTAATTAAGTTTCGATTGAACTTTGATCAGTCTGAACGGATATGGCCTGTGGGCAGTGCCTGGGCAGGGAACTCTGCCAAACCTGCAAGTTCCTACAGGGGAGAGAGAAGCACTGCTTGAGGGTTATCCCTGTCCCCACGGTCTCTCCCCAGGTATTTGCTGCCCTCCCCTGTCAAGGGTAGGAGGTTGAGCTAGTCTTTGGTCTTGCTCGGCATGGTTTCTCTTGCTTTCGAGCTATGTTAATAAGAATTTCTTAAAAATCCCAGCAACGTCCAAGCAAGGTAGCTCAAAGCATTGGCAAGTCACAGGAGAGAAGGGGAAATCCCTCCCCTCAAAACTGATCACTACCCAAAATTGTCCTAGTCTTCTGGGTTATCTCCATAGGAGTTTGGGGTCCCATGACTCAGACACGAGCTGCCTTGAGAGGGACAGAGGCCGTAAAAAACTGCTCCCAGTCTATCACACAAACCTGGTAACTCCAGCAAGAAAATGGACTGGAAAGTTGGCAGGGAAAAACTGCATCTTGTATTTCTTCTGTTAAACATGGTATATTATTAGCATTATGCTAATTTGGGTCACCTAAATGGGCTCTGCATAATTTAATAAATTGAATGAATTACTTAATAAAATATTGAATTTGGCTGGGTGTCAGTCGGCCAGCTAAACAGTGATTGACTGATATCCAGGGAAGCAGCCCTCTCTAGGGTGGAGGGACCCCATCACAGGGTTATGATGCCGAAGTAGCTTTCTTAGACAAAGATGAGGTTTCTGGCTGTAGACATTCATGGTTTCAGATTCAAGGTCCCAAGTTCAGCCTCTGCTCTCAGCAGTCTTCCCAGGGGTGTTCTGTTACACGCAGACAAAGAAATGCATGAGCTGAATAAATTATTAATTAAAAAACTTTTGTTCAGCTCTGTGCAGACGCAATGCCTCTCTCCCCTAGGGCAAATGTCTTACTCTCGAATCAATCCAAAGTGCAGGGAGAAATGGATGATAGTTTCATTTACCTCTGGTCCACTTCAAGAAGACTGAATGTGGTTAATTAAATGTGCAATGCCTCCAAAAAAAAAGACAACTGATATCACTGGCATTTTCTTTAAAACAAAATAAAACAAATAAAAAACCCCAAACAACCCTCCAAAAAAACAAATTCAAAAACACCAAAAAAAACCAGTGAGGCAAGAAGACATTTTTGTCTCAAACCTTCAGAGGCACAACTTGTCTGCATCATTTTTTTTTTTTATTTGTCTATATATGCACCTTGTCCTTGAAGAACAGTTATGACAAATGTATATCACAGTGTAATTTTTTTAAGTGTTTATTAATTTAGTGGCAAAAACATGTGGAAAAGGAACAGTAATTTCATTTCATGTAATCTCCCTCTTCAAGATCTCATAGATTCTTGTCTTTGTATACATAGGCTTTTATATACAAAACATCAGGTTTTGTGGCCAAAGCCCGTTGGCAATACAATGTCAGCAGTCAATGTCTGTCAAAAAATTACCATTACTGCAAAGGAATAACTAGTTGTTATCCCTCAGCTGGTTGTCAACGCTGTTTCACTTCACTGGGTTTCTTTCAACCAGATGTACGTTTTTATCTGAGATGATCATCTCAGACTCCATTTAAACTTACAAGAAAGGACAAGGCACTTTCAGGGTACAGCTCCTCCCAGATCCATTTAGGCCTTTATTGCTGAGTCACCGTGTCACTGGAGAGCTGTATCTTCAAGTGGGGAATACGACCGCTTACTGCCTGGACCACACCTCAGAGATACCTCTACCTCTCTATTGATTAGGGTAAATGGAAAATGATAGCTGTGCCTATGCTGTACTTCCCTGGTTTTTGACAATGGTTACAAGAATAATTGCCGTACTCTTCATCCAAAAGAATTAGGGGTTTGCTCCTGAACTGTATCATCCTTTTAACAAGGCAAATGCCTTCCAACTAACTGAAAGGAAAATAATTTTCTTTACAATAGGAAATTTTAAAATATATTTGCATTTTTATTTTGATTTGGAATAAATTTGGAGCTTGCAGAAAAAATATATTCTATGATTTGTTTGGTTTTAAAAACTCTGTGTGTCAGTTTCTGAAATTCCATTTGAATTTGAATTTTATTTTAATTTCTCTCTAATATGTTTTCACAGTTCTACATGAAGTTAAGCCATGTCAACAGAAGTTCATGTCAGCAGCACCAAGGCTGAACTAGGCACTCCAGACACCCCTTCCAACCAAAGATTTCTGCCATCAGCATACACTGATCATTGTTACATTTTAATATCTCAAACCCTAAAAGGTGCATCAATTGGAACAGATTAACATTAAAGTTTGTTTAATATTACAAGCTTTAAACAGTATTTTGTGAATGTCTAGAGAGACAGAAGCGTCACACATGAGCAAATTTAAAATTCAGGGCCCTCTGCTTTCTCTTGTCATTCTATCATACCCAAGAGGGAGCTGAGCAATTAAGTATTTGACTAATTGAAAAGTTTTATTTGACTCTTTATTCATGCTTGACTTCCTTCTTTGCTATTTCTGCTTCCTGCTTATGCACCCTCTTGCTGTATTTGAAATGGACTAAGGATTCTCATGGACAGTCACGGAAAGAGAAATGCCTCCTTGCTGAACAATCATTTCTAAACTCCACATTGCCTTTCAACAGGTTACCTTAACTGGATGAAATCATAAACTTCAAAGGAATTTTTCATATGCAGCAACTGACCCACACAGTGTTAGTTTGTTTTACTATGAGCCTTTTAAGAACCTTTAATACATGTAAGAGCAGAGCTCACTAGAAAAGCCCATATGTTAACATTTGTAGAGCAGCAATTTCTAACCTGGAAACTTCTAGATGATTCCAAAGATGGTTGTTGAGATGAAAGCTTCTAGTTCAATTAGTTATGTGCTTTAGTTATACACATATAAATCCTATACACATCCAGCCAAGATGACAAGACACACGAAACCTTAACAAAATTAACATCATCTTGAACTTCAGTGTTCACAGCAAACTTTTCACATACATTGAAGTGAGACTGAAAGCACTGAAGTGAAATAAAAACTGTGATGTTGTTTAAAGTAAATATGAAAAGCAAATTGTCAGTAAAAGATAGAGCAAGATTTAAAGAATCTAGCTGGAAAAGAGACATATATCTCTTTTCTAAACTGGTAATTTTGCTGTCTTTCATTTTTATATTGGATTTCTCTCTAGACTTTAGACAAGAGGCTTGTTGATTACCCAGCTTGGGAAAAATTAAGAGATTAAGTCCATTGTGCTACACAAAAGATTTTATTTGTGCTATGCAGCTGGGTAAGATCTAAATAGTCAGCAGCACTATACACGCAATCCCACCTTCATGAAATTTCAGTCCTTAATAAGTGTTAATTTCCCAGGAAGTTTTCCAGTCTTTTTATATAAAAGTTTTCCAGTTTGTTTGGGTTCTTTTATATATATAAAACAGATAATAAAGCATAAATCAAGTTTCCTGTCATTGGAAAGCCTTTTTTCCTGTCATCTGAAGGATTTTTTCCTTCATGGAAAACTATGAAAGATTATTTTAAAGATCTTTAGGAACTAAAATATCATTGCAACAACGATCCATTTCTTGAAAGACTAAAAGCTTGCTCACTCTCCAAATGAGAGACTATCGCAAGATTTGTCTGGTGACATTCGTTGGCAAGTTCTACCAATTTTCCCTGGATCTTTTTTCACCTGCCAGTAATAAGAATATGATAAAATCTACACATATTTCTCCCTAATTATTGGACAAAAACCTGAAATAAACAGAAAGAGACACTGGAATACAACATATAATCATTACCACACACATCCTATATCACAAAGACAGGAGAGTGCACTTGGAATGCAGTAATCAGAAATATTTAACATAATTAAGAATGCTCTCTGGTGATCCTCCTAAATACAATTGTTTCTTGCATAAGCTCTTCAGCAAATTCAATAGATCGTTTAAGCAACATCTGAACCGTGTAAGCAGATGACATATTTTTGTATACATCCTTAGCACCAATAATATACAGCTAATGGATCATATTCAGTAAAATGGCTTTAAGTGATAACAGGTGTTTAGTGTAATGGAACCTGCTGCTAGTTGGTCAACATGTAAATTAATTTTGTTATTTACAGAACCAGATGGTCAATTCTGGAGCATCAGCATGGGTAAAATTAATAAGCCTCCTTGCTGCAGAACATGACACCTCATCTGTAGCTTCAGCAGTTTCTAATTCCAGCTACCATGTGAATTGCAAGAGTACCCCTCTGACAGAAAGATTAACTGACTTACTCTATGCCCAAGAATACTACACTATATATCATCAAGTAAAAGTGGCTAAAGGTCGTACAAACGAACTTCATGAAAGATTAAGAGAAGTGGGAAAAAACAATGATGTTGTGCTTTTTCATTCTTGTACTCTGCTGCTTACAGCATCGGTTTGATTTGCTATTATTTTCTTCCTGCTTTATTTCTTGTAGCAATGGCTTGGTATTGCAGAAAATGCAGTTTAGCTGCAGAGCTCAACTCTTAAGCCATTTACATTCTAAGACAGAGATTGGTTTATTGTGATATAATGTTAAGTTTTTTTTCAAAAGCCCTATTTGAGAAACTCATGGTCTGATTTAATCTGTGATTTTTCCATCCATAGCTGAAGCTTGTTCAGATTAAATCAGGCAGTTACACATGCACACAGGACTGAGATCCCACTTGCTTGAATTTCCTGAACCAAAAGGGACAGCAAAGACCTCTGGCACTACAGACACGCTCCTCGTGGTACTGCCCCTTGCCTATGCTCCCACTCGCTGCACAGAACAGGCACAGTCAGACCCAGCACTCTCCAGCTGTAAAACTCATGCATACACACGCTACAAGCACCAACAGCGCTTGAAATCCTGAGCAACTACCCCCTTATCCTCAAATTGCACTTGGGCAAAGTCTAAAGGCACCAAACACAGCCACTTCGGGGAAGCCCAGGAATGCAGCCTGCACACTGACAACAAGACAGATTTTACTGCAGGAAGCATCATATTTTCCTCCTTTGGACACCTCTCTCCTCATCTGTGACTCCCAGTGTGGCACACAGTACCGGTCTGTGCCCAGGGATGGAGCGACAAGATGGCAGAGAGGAAGGCTGAGCGTGCTCGCAGCCCCTGCAAACTGCAGAGAAGCTCCTCAGCCCGTGCTTACTTCTGCAGGGCCTCTGCTCCCATGTGCCCTATGCATTCCTCTTACAGGTTTTAAAGTTGTAGTAATTTATGCATGTTAGAAAGAGATAGTAAATGCTAACAATTTTGTGCCTCGGGTTTTCTCTGGAGCAGGTTTCTTTGATGGAGTCAGACAAAAGTGCAATCCCTGTGCACTGTGCATCTTTAACACTCCCCTTATCCAGTTTAACTGGCTTAAATTGAAGGGAAACATAGCGAATATAAATATAGATTCAATTCTAATCTATGGCTATAAATGTTCATACTTTATCCAGAACTTTAATCTCCTGTTTCCTTTTCTGTGTGCATCAAGAATACTTCCCCCCCTCTTCACTACTAGGGGGTTATATTTTAAAAATGCAAAACCTTCAGTGATTTACTGAGAATTATCGTGCACATATGAACTAGTTTTGGAATTCAAGTTGTATATCTGGAAGCTACATACCACGCTGAATTATTCAAGGAAAGAGTACCATATTAAAATGGGTAAAATCCAGTGAGTCTTGCCTGTTATTTTAAGAAATCCCATCGATTTTAGAAATATTTTACTCTAAGAAAATAAAAGCATCCAGCAAGGTGAAGTAACAGACATTCCTATGAACTGCTTAGATGAGTCATATCACATACCTCAGTCTTCTAATCACAGCTATAGTGCCTCTAAATACATTAAACAGTATGCTACCTGTGTTATACAGAGCATTTCTGTTGTTAGCATGCTGTGCAATATGTCAGACAACAAGCAAAATAAGTCATGGAGGAGTATTAAATTATTTTTAAATATGTATGCATCTCCAGACATTTGCAAAGCACTGTGCTTTGTCTTCACAATAGCAAGTCCACAGGGCACTAGTTTTTCAACTTAAAAGAAAAGAGGAAATCATGGTAAATAAACAGGTAATTCAAATATATTTAGGACACTAGCATACAAATGAAAGCTAGTCACCAAATTCAAATTAATAACGTGTAGAGAAACCATCAAGTTTCTTAACCTGTAAAGCAGTAACACACATCTGCAGGTGAGTAAAGGTTTTCATCATTCTGGCTCGAGTGATTTGATTGAGGCCACGCAAATCAGGGGGCAAGGACAGAATTAGAGAACCAGGCTTGCATTTATGAAGGTGGCATGTTCCAGTAGTCAGTTACAGCAATTTTCTGTGGCCCTGTTAAATTGGTTTCTTACTGCATGACCATAGGATGCAACGTAGATCTTGGGAAATAAAACAAGAAAGCAAAACAAAGACTGCAGTTATATACCTCCCAGAAAACACTGGAGGGAAAGGGAGAGAGCTTTCAGTTTGGAGGTAGTCCCTGAATGTCACACAGCTCCCCAAACAGGTGATTAAAGGAATCGAGAAACCTGTGGACCGACTGCACAAAGATTTGTGCGTTGTGCTCAGCCAGGTAAGCTGTCGGCAACAGATTGGAGTGTCAAATAACAGCTCCAAAACATCTATTTGCAGCTTGCGTCTCTTCAGTGACCCAGTTTGCAGCACAGGTCCACAAACCATCCGATTGTTTTTGCTTTATTTCAGCTGTTAAAATAAACTTGCGCCTATGAACAAGTGCACAGTGATTTATCAAACCATTCCGACCATAGACAACCAGATATACAGACCACAGCCGCTGAACTCGGCAGTATCTGTTGGAGACCCAACTCTGCGCAGAAAATACACATGCCCAGAGACGCAGGAGCGCCGTCCTACAGCTGCACTTACAGGGCTAGTGGAAATCTATGTCCCCTCACAAGGTGCCCAGCAAATCCCTAGATGATGCAGGGCACAGGCAATTAATTTACAAAGTTCAGTGCAGGAACAAAGAAGATCATGCCTCCCCAGGAGAGTGAGAGGCACATCATCTGACATCTGCAGGGCTGTATTCTGACACCCCACGGAAGAAACAGAAACACACACGAGACACCTTTACCCACTGAGTGTCTTCATCCCTCAACTGCACCATCTACATTGGAGAAAATTCTTCTCATTGTCAAAACATTGCTGTATTTTTGCAGTGAATCAGTACAAATTTACATCAGTAACACTGCATAGCTTCCTTCAAACCATGTCCCTGATTTTTGTCCTGCAGCTGGCAATTTGTTTCTATTATTTAATACCAACAGTGATATGCTTGAATAAGACTGTAGAGTAGTTTAATTAAAGCATTAGATAAACAAAAAAACTACCTCCCTCTTGGAATCCAATCAGAACAGTCAGAGAATAAAAATTAAGAAAGGAAGGGGAAAAAAAAAAATGACAAAACAAAACAAAACCAAAAACAAAACAAAAAACCCTCCAAACAAACAACAAGAAACAATTAACAGACTCCGAACCTCTGATAAACCATTCAAGCAAAACAAGCTTCTCCCAAATCATAATGACGGCTCATTATAGAAAAATCTAACGCTGCACAAACCACAGGACTTTCAGTAATTGTGATTATCTTACTTACCTGCAACTCAGCAACAAGAGAACAAGAGAAAGGTGAAACTGTATAATAAACTGAGTAAAGCAGGTGCTGTTCTCCATCATTTATAGGGAACGTGCAGCCAAATTTTTCCCCAGCTGAAATGCCCAGCTAAAGTGAACGGGCCATGCTCAAAGTTTAAGACTGATTCCGGGGGTTTGGCAGCAGCCGGGGCAGGCAGAGCTCCCCGGCAGCTCTCGGGTGGCCGTGCTTGTGGTGCAAAACTGAGCTCAGGATCCTGAGCAGACTGCACACATGGGCCTTGACAGCAAAGCTTGCAAAAAGAAGGTTAAGGGCAGTATAGTAATGTCAGGAGACAGAGCAGCAGCTGGGTACAGGAATATCTTAACATAAAGTTGACTTCTAAGCACTCAGTAGGGGTTACAATAAGTACCTGCATGAAGCAGTGCAGCACAGAGAAGCAAGCTCCCAAAGCGCTTTAAATATTTCTAATGAAAATTAAGCACTTTTCCCACCACGGCTTCAGGACTGAATTAGGTCTAGTACAAAGAACAGGAATGAAATTTAGTTCACTTAGGAGCACATAAAGACAATTGTTATTTTAAAAATTAAGCTGTGCAAATTTTGTAAACCGCGTTTGGGTAGTCAGAATGCAACATTACTACCATCCCAGCATCTCAGCCACAGTGTGATATTAAATCCTCTCAGCTGATAGAAACAAGAGAATTCAGGAACTTTCTTTTCTCAGAAGCCAGCAATCCGAAAAAATCAGGCATACCCCTGAGTTTGTAAAACACGCACAAAAATGTGACAGAATGTCAAAGTCAATTACAAAGAGGCTGGATAATATTCCCATGAAGACCTAAATTTTTAAATATTACTACAGATCTAAAAATATGAAAAAACTTCTGTGATATATGAGGAGGTTTAGCATTTGGTAACTGTCTATTCAAAGACTGCTGTTCCAGTGTGCAAAGCAGTTTTGGCAACAGGCAATTGTATTAGCAAGAACTGAGGATGGAAGCCAAATAGGAAATTAGGTGATAATCATGGAGAACATGAGTGGAAAATTTGAGGGGGGAAGTCTCTGTATGCTTCATAACAACAACCTGCAGTTGTATTGCACTTTTCTCGAAAGACTTCAAAGCACTCTACAAGCAAGGTTTCATGCGGTCATGTCTTAACAGGATGCCAAGGCCTTCTTGCTCATTCCAATGATTTGTTTCTTTCTTAGAAAATCTTTTTGTCAAGACTATCATGTAAATTTGTGAAATAATATCTAGTTGAAATAGTCAAGCACCAAAGTTAATTACCTCTTCTTGGTCTCTATGGATACCTCACTAATAAGTCGTGGCAATATTTCCGAGATAAATATGATATCTACGCTGCAAATTTGAACTGCTCAGGACTTTTAACTAATAGAGACCTCCAAGAGGAAGAGCAGGAGAAACTAAGGAAACTACACCTTCCTGCCTTGGTAGGATGATGCCCACGTTTTACCCAAAGGACTATGAATGACTTGAAATGGGACACGTGTCTTCCAACTTAATTCTCAGCTGAGACGTCTTGAACCCCTATCCCAAGAGGATGCCCTGGCCTTGGGACTCTAAAGGTGTCTGGACTACAACATCCCCACTCTTTTTGTTGCATCTAGAAGGCACAATTCTTAGGTGCAGAAAGGACTCACACAACTTTGAACAGAGAGTGTTTGCAAGTGTTTAGGAACAAAAATGCACCCTTCCAAAGGGTACCTACATGGTTTCAGGGTTTAAGTCACGTCACAAGTCATTTAGGAACTAAGGGCGGGTGTTCTGCAAGGGTTTCTATTGATATAGTTAAACTAATGCAGGGTACTAAGAGTTACTATGTCTGACTGACATGCTAGGTCAGCAGAGTTCCTAGCATTAATGCTGCTTGACCAGTATATCTGGAACTTGAATGATTTAGCTTGTTCCACTCAGAGGGTCATTTAATGTACTGGTGCTGACTTAATATGCATGACTTTACAGTTCCTACTGAATTTCTTCTTGTAGCACTTATCTGCATTAGAATATTGATATTTCCATACCAGGAAAGTACTACCAGTGCACATATAGCCTGCGTATCATTTAAATTTAATGGGACTGGATTTCTCAGAACTTGATTTCTCAGTTTTAAGCAGCTAAAGATGAAGCTAGGGGCTGAGGTACTTTTGACAAATTCAGTATTACCTACATGCATCCTGAGACATCCAATTTCTTTCCCAATAAAGACCTATATGATTTACATTAATTAAATGTAATTCAGGACTTCTCTAGATGCTATGGGAAATTGATAGAATATCCAGAACGGGAATCCAGGGAGAGTAATTCAGAAGTCTGTACAGTAACCACAGAACAATCCTTTTTCCCTTTACCTACTTACTTCATTCAATACATACTGGTCAAGAACTACCATACTTTAAAAATAACATTTTCTTAAAGAATTGTCAAAGCCATCTCTAAAGTCTAATAGAAAGGGAAACACCAACCTTATATATTTATAATCTTTATAATTTATAGTTTACTGAGTTGTATTCTGGTCTATATTCTAGCCAACTGTTGGTAATAATTGTTGACTGGATGTGTATGCACACTTATTTCCATTCATTCGTCAGGTTTTGTAACTTTTTGTAATGTAAAACACTTCCATTTAACGTTTTGTAATGGTAATGTCTTTTTTTTAATGGATAAGAAATGTGAAGAATATTATAATATACACTCCTAAGGGACAGGCAGCATTTTCATAAGATACTGAGGGAGATGGAGTAATTCTTTACACAAGCTACATTGTGCCCACAAATCTATACTTTGTTCAATATTTTAAATTGGTAGCTTTATTTAGTGTCTCTTCTAAAGATAATTACACTACTCAGGATTCATTACACTGAAAAAAAACCCCTATAAAGATACAGCAAATTAAATTTCAGGAGCACTTTTGTTTCTCAATTGATCAAAAGAATTATGAAGCGCTGTACAACTGCAACAGCCATAGGTCTAATGGACATGTCAGCCCATCTGGCCTGCAAATGGCAGGAAAGTCACCACATCAAACGAGCCAGCGGGCTGAATTCCACCATGGCTGCACTGAAACGGATGGGGTTGGGCAACTGTGCTTGTTTGACCCATTGACTTCAGTGGAAATTGTGCTAGTGTATGTAAAAGAAGAAACGGATCCTATTAGCTTAAATATAGTTGATCAAGAGCCAGGATTATTCTCTCGTTTACACTGTAGGGGCCATTTGAAGTAACGCTATTGTGGTAACGCAAACTGACATTCTTTCTGTCTTCCCAGCAATCTATCAGTCTGGTGCTACGTATATGGTATATAATGTGTATTGCTTTAGTGAGTAAAAATGTTCATTTTCGATACATAATGTCATGCATCTGTCTTTATTACAGCCAAAACAATGAAAGTCTACCGTCTCGCTCTACAATCAAACCTCTATTTTTTATTAAAGGCAATTCCATTACTCTGCAATAAGGGACCTAATACATGCCCTCATTTTGGCAAAATTAATAATGCAGATTGAGTTTCCTAGAAGAATTACTGAACTTCTGTACTATTTGAGATTCTAACTTAATTCATACACTTATCATGATAATGTGCTTTATTATTTGTTACACCAAGCTGATGAATTCTCCCTAGGCAATGTGTAATTATTAGACAGTACCTATTACAAGAACATTGAAAATTGCTATTATACAGTGACTCCATGCAGTTTACTCTATCCTTTCTCTATTTCATCTCCTGTCTCAGAGTCGTCATTGTGATCTGTCTGCATTAATTCAAGGACGAAAGTTCTATTAAATTTTCAAATTATCTAATTATAGTGTCAATTTCATTTTAAGATATAGGAAATAAAATAAGAAGACCTGGCATTATTTTATCAGTGTAACATTCCTGAGGTATGGGAGGGTACTATCCCAAATCCAATCCACTAAATGCAGCTTAACCAATAACAAATGTTTTAGGAAGCTTTCAATGAAGCTGGGTTAAGACATTTCTATAGAAGAATAAGCAAAAAGGTACCTGCAGGTATCACTTTTCTGTTCAGATCAACTTATATAAGTCCCTCATTCTTCACCCAAATAAAAGCCAATAGACCAAATAAATTAGAGGATCTCAGAGTTTTATTGGCTAAGCTTTTCACCATTGATGATTTTCACTTTGCTTGCTGTTTTATTTGAATTTATATATCCACAGTTTTAGAATACCAGAACATTTCAGCTACAACTAAAAAGTTAGAGTCTTATCTCATAAAAATACAGAGAAAAGCTTAAAGATCATCAACAAGAACCCAAAAAGAGAACAATAAAAAGAAACCACCACTTTTCCACACATATTTGATTTTCAGCACTTAATATTTTCTTATGAGTAAGCCTCATCTTAAGTGCTCTACACTATCAATAAGTAAACACCCGACTTTGACACATGGTGGGCCAGTTAGAGATCAGCTACTATGACAGAATTAATTCAGCCCAGTCCTGGACCACCTTCCCCATTACAGCTAGCTCAACTGGTCAGAGAGATGACGGTCTTTCAGCAGCACAAAACCATCTTCAGGTCCCAGTTGCACTTAGAAAATCCTAATTTACAGTGCCGTCAGTTTCAAAGTTGCCTTTTTCCAAGCAAGGGAAGATTTCTTCTAGGCATTTTTAATGAAAACCAAAACACTTAACAGTAATCAAAATGTTTACTGAACTAACTGAAATCTTCCACTTAGCGTCAGCTCGATATCAAACTGCACTTTGTGCATTTTGCGCTCCATGTATCCCGTAGTTTCAGAGTGCCCGGAGCCCAGAAGACAGAAGCTGCTTGGCCCTCTGGTCTGCTGCATGGAGGAAGCTCTCAGCAGCATGAGAATGCAGAAACTTTCCACACATAAAGCATGCTGCCGGGTCATGAGAGAAATTGTATATAAGTTTCAGGAAAAACAGAGTTAATATGTTCATTACACAGATTTTCCCCTGTTAAGAATTATTCCACCCAGTTTGTGGAAGCTGTAACAGTGAATTAGCCTAAGGAGAAAAAACAAAAATAAAAATAAAAAAAAAAAAAAAAAAAAAAAAAAAAAAAAAAAGAGTGTTGTTATTTACTGCATTACTAAGCTTGGAAAAAGAACTTCTAGGACCTCACAGGTCATCATGAATATTTTACATCCCATAGCTGTTATGGTAATGGGTTCTGGTTTTGTCTTTCACCAACAGAGGAAGATGTACACTTCAGTGTACACTTCTTGTGCCAGTGTAGAGGAATTTCGGTTTACATTTCAGTGATGAAGGACATAAGCAGCAGCAGATGGTATTCGGAGCACAGTGAAGATACAAAGATATCAGGGGAGCTGGAAGAGAGGAGCTGAGCATAACAAGCTGCTATATAAGCCCTCCCTGAAGAAAGCATGCACTTCTAAACATGTTTACTTGCTAACAGTGTTTTCAGTTGCTCTCTATAAAAGGATAACAATAGAATACGTTAAATATTCCTTCAGAACACTGCAATAAAGCCCAAAAAGAAAGGATGAAGTATGCTCATGTTTTCCATCCTTTATAATTTCCTTCTCTATGCATACTGTATTCCCTTAACAGAAAAACCCTGTATTACGCAGGTTTGGTAACAGTGAAAGTGAGTTGCAGGGGACAGAGGGAGTCTAAAATTGCTAAAACTTTAACTTATAACTGCTAAAATTTCCACAGAAGTCTCCAAGCTCAAGCTGTAACGCTTTAACCGTGACGCTGTCAGTGGCAGAAACCAATGAAAGGTGAGTGTTTGAACATGGAGAAAAACAGGAAAAAAGCAGTAAGCAAGATCTGGTGGGAGCTTAGCTGGTTATCGTTGGAACGTGCTACAAGATCATTAGGAGCTTGAGTTTCACGGGGCAGTTAAGATACCTCGGGAGGTGTCCAGAGTGACCCACACAGGGTGTCACCTGGGATAGGTGGCTGGAGTCCTGGATTGCTCCTGAAAGCTCAGTTCTCTTGGGACCTAAGTTTTGGCACTGCTGCTTTCGTGGAACATGTCACCCAAGTGCAGAGTTAGAGAGTTTGCAGGGCAGAGAAAAAAAAAAGAGCTCACATTTTGGATGCATCCACCCACGTGTAGGGGTGGATGTTCCAAGCTGAATTTCTGAGCCCTCATGCCAAAACCTGTGACTTTCTAGCTGCAATCAGTAACGGGTTGCTTGTAAACTTTGATAATGCCTGGAATAAACAAAAGGGGCACATCCTGAATCTTCCAGTTAATAAAGAGACATGAGTCAATACCAGAAATTAGGAGACTGACAAAGCATTGTGCTTCCCTACATAGACTATTTAGATTGGGAAAAGGAAGGTCTTCAGGGGCTGAAAAGAAGGTGGTGAAGATCTTGCCTGAAGGAAGTGTCCTAAGAGTGGGGGAAGTTCCCGGAGACTGCAGGACTCTTCTTCTTCCAGTGCTGCGCAGAGATGAATGCAAGGAGATGCCCAGTGACCTTGGCCCCTTGGGTGACCCTTAGTCACCCAACCTAGGTCACGACGAGCCACAGGAACCAGCCCACTTTCTGACCAATGGTCTCAGGCCAGCAGGGACCTCCATGCCAGGAAGGATGGCAAGATCTAGTGGCTACAGCACTGGGGGCAGCAAGGGAGTGGGTGCCTCAGGTAATCAAGCAGCAGAAAACTCTCATCTCACTAGTTCTTAAATAAATCTTAGAACCAGATCCACTGTGGGTTGCCATTCACTCTGTCTCACCTGTGCCACCACAGTCTTAGAAGTACTGAAAGGAAGTAATTTTTTAAAATTTTCTCCGGGCTCAGACAAAACGGAGGTGATGAAGTTCTCAGACTACAAAAGTTTAGGTATGCAAGGCACCTAAAAGACTACAATAAAGGCTTTGAATAAGATTTTTTTGCTTTATACACTTCAGCTCTAAGTCCTACATTCACCTCCTAAATTCTTCACAGTATTATGAGGAAGATTCATGAAGGGATTCTAGAGTCTGTGAGACACTTCACTGCAAATACCATCCAAAAAGCAGGACTCTGCTTGACCTCCCACCTGCCATTACAGGTTTCAAAAGGAAGTCATTTCTCTCTGCCTCAACCTGGGATGAAACAGACTGATTGTTTTAGCTTTGTTTTTCTTACTCTGGAGCAGGAATTATGAGACAGCTTATTTTAAACTGCTAGCTTGTCATTAAGTAAACAAGCAACACTAATTGCGATTAGTGATAGAAAAGGATTGCCTGGAGGAAAGCTTGGAGTTGATGAGAAAGGTTTCAAATTTTCATAAATCTCACAATGAAACCAACACAAGGAAGAATCACTTGAACTGACTGATGGGCTGCATATTTGGGAAAAAATCCTTTATTCCAATAGGTGAGGCAAACAGGATTTTGTTTTAATCCACGTGGAGTGATCAGAGCAGTTCACCTTCCTGTAGTACTGTACCTAAAATGTTACAAAATAAAGACTCTGATTGACAGAAGGATACAATTATTACCATCCGCTTTGCATGCCGTACCTAGAGGAGGTTCCCACATCCATGAGGTTCATGCTACCACTGCAGAGATGACTGAGCCAATTAAACAGGCATTGCTGATAGCTAGTTTACATTTAAAGACAGAAACTTACATCACCAACAAGTTAAAACCAATGAACTGTTCAGTGTGGAACTGCTGAGTGATTACTTTAAAAGTCTCAGGATGGTTGGGAACCTCTGTGAGAGGAGCAGCAAAAATATTTGGGGGGGACCGCTCTATCAGCAGCAGTCTGCCGATAACGGGTATTTCAAGAATATACGCAGTGAACAAAGATTAACTTTCAAGGTACGGAATTTTACCATCTTTTCTTTTTTTTTTTTTTTTTTCCTTTGTATAATTTTTTTGTATTATTTTAGCACCCAGGAAACATAACCAGGATAAGGATCCACATCCCTACACATGAACATTTGGGGAAACAGATGGAGCAGATGAACATTTATCACTTGTTTAACAGTTAATGCACTGCAGTACTCCAGTCATTGGGGTTGCTCTGTAATTCCTCAACAACCATCATGTGGTTAACTCCTGATAGGATCTGACTTCTTAATGGCACCCTGTGAGGTCTCTCAACCTTTGGAGAAATAAACATATACAAAAATTACACCATTGTGTTTCAATTAATAATTTCCACCATGACTGTCCTGAACATTGAAACTCTGATTATAACTCTGATTATGCTATTGCTTTAACTATATGCTTGCAGCAAAAGTGAGGTTGTTATTAACAAATGAACCTGCAGTTTATATAGTGTATAAAAAACCCTATTTTTATTAGATCAGAAAGTTATTAAAGAAATGCTCCCTGAGAATAAGAGCTTTCAAAATAACAGATGTGGTTTCCATAATTCTGGTTTTTTAAGCATGAATTGAATTCTTATTTTGACTTTTCATATTATTGATCAGGAAATTCAAAGCATTTGAATGACAAATTTTCTAATATCTTGCTATTACTTTACATGTTTTAGGTGATATGCAGATATATTACAACTGTTTAGTTTACAATATAAATGTAAACAATACAACTAGACAAATTAATGCATGGTCTAATGGTAATTAAATCAAGAGAGTTAGAACAAGAATGAATTAACCCCTTTGCGTTCTGTTTATATTTGTACTGTACATATGAAATTAAGGGGACATTTTTTCATTACAGTCTAAGTCTAGAAGATTCAAGACTATGTTTAGATTTTTACAATTATTTTTATTAAAGACAGCATAACAAAATACCTGCTATCCTAGTGTAGTCTAAAGTCGCCCAAGAAATACTTCTCTGTCTTCAATGTCACAAGCAAGGAAGACAGGTTTCCACAGGGTCTATGTCCAGCCACCCATATTTCCTTTCTGTCCTCCAAACAAGGCTTCGGGTTCTGTCTAAGGATACTGAAATAAGAAGAGCAAATCTAGAAGGGGTCCAAAGTCTACAATAGAGAGAAGAAAGGAAAGACATCTTTATGAAAGTTCAACTCAAATCTCTACGTCTATATCATTAACCTTCCTCTCAAACCCCTTCAAATTAAAGCCTGGAATTTCTCACAGCCATGCTGATATGTATATGGTGCTTTATTCTTCTGAATGCTTAGAATTAACGAGTCAGGTAAATGCCATTATCTAAAAAATAGATGTAGTACCTGATATAGGCATATATGCATACACGCACATACCTGGGCCAAAACTGTAACCTATAGAGTGGACGTTGTGGTTTTCTAGTACAGGTCTCGAAGCATAACCTCCCCAGGAGTTTTGAAAATTTCTGATCTTGCAGGTCTCCAAGATTTATAAGAATAAAAACCTACCAAACTTTGATATTAATGTCTTTAAACATAAAATTGTAATCTTAAATGTGGCAATAATAACCAAGGAAACACACTCCCTTATATTTATCAAGAGTCAGTGAATTTTATTGGCTGGTTGAGCCTGATAGCAATTTCCTGATAGGAAATCGAGAAGATTTATTCCTGTCCAACAAAGCAAACTGTTTTTACCTTAAAAATATATTCCTTTTATTGATGGCAACACTCTGGGACTTGATCTGTGTAGTACTCATTTGCAATAATATGTTTTTAATACTAAGAGACACAAAAGGACAAGACCTAATGAGGGTCAGATCCAACCACCTCAAATCACTGTGAATGACTAATTCTGTGCAACTCATGGTAGCACTTGTCAAAGGGGAGGTTATGGGAGTGAGAGGTCAGTCCCCCAACCCACAATCACTCCCAAAGGGATGATTGCCTTTGAGTCTGGTCTCATTCAGCACCTGAAGGCATTAATTAGTTTTATGCACCTGTTTATACAGTGATTAACACATTGACAAATAACAGTAGCCATATATTTATGTGAAACATAAGGAAAAATTTATGTAAATGTTTCATACAGAAATGGTACATTGCCTTCCAGACATGGAAAAAAATTCCTGGAGAAGCAATGGTTCTTCATTTTACAATGATGGGAGTTGCCTGCACCTCTCTTACCTTGATCCTAGCACCTCGAAAGAAAATCAGAAGTAGCAAGGGACAGTTAGTACTCCAGAAAGAGAAGGTTAAATATCCCAAACAAATAAAGATCTTGACAGGCTCAATTTAGACTTGAAGCAATGGTCAAAATCTCAAACAATGTGAGTCTCCCAGACTCAACTCCTCTTCTGTGGATGCACCCAAGGGTCATAACAGGACTGAGCTCTCAGCCACTTGTTCATAACAGTTATACAGCCAACAAGCCTTAGACATTAAGGCAAAGAGAAAAGTTTTGAGCTTGTATCTTGGAATTGGTAGATTAAGCTGATCTTTTTTCCCCTGCATCATTATAAGCAGTCATCATTCTCTCATGTGTGTTGAATATTTAACTCCTGTTCCCTTCCAATTGACCTTGACTTGTATGAAGCCTAATTTCAATGTCATTAGCTAACATCAGATTATTCCATCCCTACAGTATGGTAATCTTTAAATAAAACAGGATACTAGAATAATTTCATGGTAACAAACATACTAATACATACACTCCAAAGAAATGGCCTGTGCTTTCATTTAATCGTTTAGGATGCTCTGGGAGGTGGTAATGCAAGGATGAGAAAGAAGTGTCTTCCAGGGACCTGCATTAGTTAGAAAATCACTCTGACATATGGCAGTAGAGATCATGCTTGGGAGCCAAGGGAATTTTTAACATTTCTTCTTTGATGATTCAGAGAGGCTTGGTTGGCATATAATTGGACCCATCAGCACATAATCTACCAGTGAGAATAATTGCATGCCTGTGTTCAAGTCATTAGCTTTCCAACTTCTTTGCTAGATAATCTCCTCAGTGTTGCTGAACTAAGTAGTAACTTTTCAAACACCAAAGGTTAATTAAGCTTTCCACAAGTCCATGTGTTGTTGTTTTGATAGCATCCTTTGGAAATATTACCACATAATCTTATGCATTTTCACATCAATGTGTTTTATAGTAGGATCAGTATTTGATTTCAATATTTATTGCAGCAGAATATGAATTCTATTACATGGTAAGACTTTAGAAGGCAAAAAACATCCGAAGAAAGTATTTTTTTTTATTAAAAATACTTTCCTTATATCAGCTGTCTACACTGAAGTTTTCTCTCTGCTGTACTTTGTACTCAAGGCCTGACTAGAAATGCTCAAGTCAAGAACTTGTGCATATGTCAACTCTGTGCTAATCAGATGGAAAACGTTGGATTGGGGATTGCTCAGTGTTCTCAGCCCCCTTCAGAGCAAAAGCTAGAGAACTCCTTTCTGGGTAGGAGCTGCTGTCACTGTCACCAAGAAGGATGGTGGAATCAAGTAACAACAATTTTGCATCAAACAGACATTCAATCTTCATTAGCTCTGGCTGAAGAATCACTTTGGAAAGCTAGTGCAAAGTCGTCTTCTTCTGTGCACTTTGTTTAACCATACATTTCACAGATGAAACTCTGTCCAAGTTTAGTGTACATATTTACTAATTTTCATGTAATTTTTTAATTTCATATTCTTCTTTGACAGTACGAAAGCAGACATTACTTCACATAAAAGCCATTTCAAAGTAAGACATTTAAAAAATATATCTTCTAATTACAATTCCTATTTTGCAGTATACTGAAATTAACAATATTTAACAGTTGAACTAAATGATCTTTCAAGGTCCCTTCCAACCCAGGCTGTTCAATGGTTCTATGATTTAACATTTCTGTAGAAATACACATATCTGACATCTTAAATATTAAGTAATAAAAAAATTTGCTTGGCTTCTGTTGTCTTTTTTTTTTTTCAGTGAAAATGTTGCATCAGCTACACTTTATTCACCATATTTACAACAAGCAATAAATGCAAAACATGTTTGTGTATAAGTAGAAGATGCATCTAATGAAAAAAAATGGATGAAAGAAACAATTAGGAAGGAATTTTCCAACTATCAAAGCAGACTAGTAGTGAGTCTGTCGTTAAGCATAACACTGCAGGAGCACAGGCTTGCTTCCTTCTTGCATGATTTTCACACATCCAAATTCAGACATTACAATTGTGAGAAATCTCACCAGAAAAATATATGTACTGCCAAATATGCTGCTAGCAAAAACATGAAGAACCTGAACAAAAATTATTACAGACTTCTTTAGTGAACTAATAAAACAAAAATAATTGTTAGAAAGTGTTTTCATAATACTTAATATGATTCATTTTAACTGTTGTTTATTTAATCAGGACTATGCTTACAAAAGTACTATTTCATATAAGCAAAGGCAATAGAAATCAAGACTTAAAAATGGATTTATATTCAAATCTACATTTCAATTAACTATTTATTCCTCACACAGGCCTTGAATTTCCAATCAGTTATAAAAGTATCCCTCTTCCTGTATGCAAAAACAGTTCTGTAAACACATATCTCCTTGCAGAACTGCAGTCTTGCTGTACTCAGAAGGTTTTTTTTTATGAACATTTTTTCCCATGAACATTTTTCCCTTAAATTATACAGTTATATGTTGTCTGAGGCATTTGTACATTAATGTTGAGCTCCGAAAAATAGGTAAAGTAAAAAGGTTTTAACTTGATATATTTTTAGAAAGTAATAAAACCCTGAAAATGAAATATGTAATCTTTTATTCAGCCTCACACAAAGAATATAGACTTCTGTTAATTCTAGAAAACCAGACATGTATTTCAGTCTCTCCATTCCTTTGCTGTTTGAATAAGCTGTTTCTTGTTTTTAGTTCATCCAGCAAATTCAAAATGTTCTCTTTACAAGGGGGAAACTTTTGTTAGCTTTGTAAATAATGTCTAGGTTTGAGTACAGAAGAGCTATTTCTATTGATATTGTATGTACAGCTAGTGAATTACAGTACTGCACTGAAATCCAGCACAGATTTACCTGTGTTGTGGGACACAGGCTAAACCCATTTAACATTCAAGTACCTTATATTCTCTTCATCCTCAATTTGCGTAAAGGCAAGAAGAAGAGGGAAGAGTATCACAGCTAATACTTAGTCCAAAGAAACATTGCAAGGGCTGTTTATAATAGCCTCTAAAAATATGTTTTTATTATAAGCATATATTAAAAGCTTCAAAGGGTTCTGTAATGATCATAGCATTTATATTTTTTGCAGTAAGTAGTAGTTTTGCATATCTGGTATATGTTTGTTGTAACAAGAAAAATCAATCACAGCACCATGTCTTTCCTTTGCTCTATCTGTTACTCCTGCAGGTATAAACAGATTTTCTAGTGCTTTGTTTTCTTACTTTTCGTATGTCATGAACCAACCACATCTTCCACCAGATCATTCAGGCTTTGTTGTTCCAAATCTTATGTTGCAAAAAAGATAAATTTAAAAAAAAAAAAAAAAAAATCCCCCAAATCTGTAGTTCTAACTCTCAAATTCCATTTTAATTGGTTTGACATAATATTCTATATTTCAGCAACTGGCCATGAAATGTTTACAGATGCTAGTTGTCGTAACAATGAGTTAGTCACCTTTGCTAAGCATCCATAGCCATTCTGCTCCATCATGTTTTTCACCCATAATAAGAGACAAGAAAAAAAATTATGCTCCCAGACAAGAAAATTAATTTATCATTGTTGTTGGGGAGAGGGATGTTAATTTATGGTATTCAAATGCTTCCACAAAGCTTGAGAAGTGTTTTTCATAAAAGTGTTAGCAATTCTCAACTAGATCTAGAGAATTAGGGACTCAATGTACTCCTAATTTTTTTCAAGTCAGAAAGAAAAATCCTCAGCTGATTTACTTGGACTCTGAACACCAGTTTTAACAACTACCTTTAGGCAAAATATAGCTAAAAAATTAAGAGTAAAGTGCTCAAGGCACATTTTTTGCCCAAGAGTTATATGCCGCTTTGATGATTCTGTTCCTCCAGAGAGAACTGAAAAACCAAATTAGGTCATTGAAGAAACAGGATGACCACTTGTATAAAAGCCAAGACCTTCTTTTCACATAATAAAAGCTCAGCCTGTTTGCTACTCTGCAAGAACATTTCAAGTTAATTAATCCTTCAATTTTCCTGCTAATCACTCATTAAACCTGTCCTGATAATAATAATTTATGAGATTTGTTATATAACTCACCTTGAATGATTCCAAGAAGAGAAACTCACATGAGATTTCATGCTGCCGTGGCCACTGATAGAAATTTGTAACATCTGGACTGTCTTAGATCCTCACTACTTAATTCTTTGAACAGGCTGCTAACATAAGACCCATATGCCTGCAAGCATGCTTCACATCTGTAATTGATGTCCTGCTGCCTACTGGAACACTTTTCTGTACCTATAAGATATTAAGATGAATGCTGCAATCATCTCTAAGGCAAAAAATAAAAATCAGAAGTCTGTAATTTCTTCAGCACCAAGCAAGCAGTTAATAATGTTATGCACTAGCACAGTCTGGCAAACTGCAGGTCTAGTTCAAGCATTATTTTTATACTTAGGTAGGAAAAAGAGCCACTGAATATATATCAGAAATTATGATGAAAGCCTTAAGGACAACATAAAGGTTAGGTAAGAGATAATTAAGAAATTTTCCCAAATCTCTGGTTTTCTGTAAATGGAAAGTTATGTGTTTTCCATGCACGTCTCTGCCAGTCCCAATACCACTGTACCTTCCAGTAACAAAGTAAACTATAACCTAAATTGGCTTCAAAGGGTCCAAACTCTTGGCCTTCCACCAGAGTCAAAAACTGTTCCTGTGGTGACAGGACAGATTTGCATGTGGAGTTTTCTCAAGTCACAGGTACAGAAAACTGTGGCATAGAAAGAACCCATCTTTACATGTGTGGTTTGGAACTCAAGTTTATCTTCATTGTCTTTATTCCCTAGAAAATAGTTGTCAGAATTATTTCATTAAAATTTGGCATTCATTTTCATACAAATATACCATTGTATGAGTCATGGGAAATAAAAAAGCTTTTTTTTAAAAACTTCTGCGAAAACCACTTAATGTGCAGTATATATCCCATTCTTCCCCTGCAGGTACATCAAGAGGCATTTACAGGTCTCCTGCTATGCATGACTAAGTATTAAAATACAGAGAGCAAAAGTAAGCAGAGCATACAGACAAGCTTATGAAGAGCATATGTGAACATCACTGAACTTCAGTTAAGACAAGGGCTGAAGAAGAGACCAATTGCTTTATTTTGCAAATGATTTTTTGAAATTAATCTTAGAAAGCTATTAAACTTGAATTCTGAACTCGTATCTATGAGAGCCAAAGAACATCAGGGGGAATCTGTACTGTAATGGTCATTCGATTTCATGGGCAGGTGTACAAACACTTTTGTTCATTATGCTGCATTCCGAATAACAAAACAAATCATTGCCTTTCTGCATGTGCATCTTCCTCTTTTCTCCAGCACTGCTAATGGAAGCCTAATGGAAGCTATTAAACCTTTTTAAAGCCTTAAAGGGCATTAAGCCCCAAACATGACATATAGGCTACTCTAACAGAACTTATCTAAAAGTTAATGTGTTAAAATAAAAATGTTTTAATCAAATGATGTCAAGGTCTATCCATCTAATTTTACACATATCCAACTTTGGAGCCCGTTTTAGTAGCCAGCAGGCTCAGACTTTTAAACAGTCCTCAATCCAACAGTCACTTCATCCAACTCCAGACTCCTGAGTGATGCCACAAAGTCTGAAATGCAGGTATTGTATGTTCCCTCTAGCAACCATGATGAAAGTTGGGCTCTTCCAAAGGGCTATTCAGATCTTCTGTGCCCTGGATATTTTGCCTCTCTCCCTGAGGACAAGAAAATATTAGTAATTAAAAAAAGAAAAAAAAAAAAAAAAAAAAAAGATTGCAACAGCACAGGAAGCCTGTCTCTGTTCCAAAGAGCTGACCTTCTGAAAATTTTGTATCAATGAGCACCTTCTAAAGGTGAACTGTCTCCTGATGTGGAGACAAGATATGATCGCTAAACCTGGCTGATTTTCTGTTTTAAGGAAACATCCTAATACAGTCCACTACTAGGAGAATGAGAATAATAAGAATAAGAATAGAGAATAATAAGTCCAGATAACTTTGCCCATAGGTAGGACACTTGGAGCAGCAGTACCTTCCCCAAGAGAAGGAGAAAGAAGTGGGGCATTACAGCTGGGCCTTTGAAACCACAGAGGTTATGGGCACATCAACAGAGAAGCAAAGCTCGAGGCAAAAAGCCTGAAGCAAATCACACTGTGACAGCTACATCCAAACTACACCTTGTGCTTCCGAGAGGACGAGAGCGCGCACCGTGCGTCAAGAGGAAGGGTACGTTCAAGCATGACAAATGTCGCTGCCATTTGTTCCAGAGTCAGTTGGCTTCTGATGCAGCAAGATTAAAACAAAAAAAAAAAAAATCTTTAAAACAAGAACAGCTAGACTTGCTGTGGATTAACTCATGATGTATGTATATCTATTTAAAAGCTTGAGAGGTAGGTCAAGAAGTCCAAAGGCAGTTAGTTTGGGCACAAAAGAAGAATGGAGATGTGTGCTTTACTGGCAGAGGAATCTTGTTTCTCTTCTGCGGGTAGAGGCTGGAGCAAACAGCACAAACTCTGAGACTCAGAGGTCACATGTAAGGGAGAAAACTGTAACCACTCAAAAAGAAACATGAAAAAAAAAAAAAAAATTGAGCCCTTAAAAGCATGGGAGAAGAGCACTCAATAAGAACCACTACTGCAAAGTGCTCATGAGGCTGAAGTTCTAGAAAATGAGACACTTAGCCTACCAGGGTTTCTGAGAAGGCAGAACTGGACCTGAAGGCAAAGGCTTTTAGACAACAGGTGTCATTTCTGTAACACGTAATGCTCAAATCCTCCATGCCCAAGTGATCAGGGCTGTCTGGAGCAGCTGGTGAAAGGGATAGTTAATGCAGCCACCTGATTAGCTTTGAAATGAGTATGTCCTCCAGGCTGCATATGAAAACTAAAGAAATCTAAATATATTTGATCTAATTATGAGGATGCGGAAAATGAGCAGAAAAACAAACAAAAATAGGTGATTCAAAAATAAACATGAATGACTTTCTCTTCCCAAAAGACACAAAATCTGAGCATAAAAATACAATTGTTTGAGCACAAACACTCCCTGCAATTTAAAAGTTTTATAGCCTCCCAGACTCCTATAATTCTAGAGCTTTTCCAAACATGGAGCCACTGAGAAGCATTAAGTATACATATATTCACAGATATTTTGAGAGGCTTTAATTGCTTTATCAAGTTCACCCCTGAAAATGGCTTTAAGATTTTGATCAAACTAAAAAAAAACCCCAGTTTTCAGGCAAGAGAGAATATAAAGGAAAAGAGTAAATTCACATAGCTATCATTTGAGATAATTAGTAGTAACTGGAAAACTTCTTTAAAAGCAGAGCACTTAGGTAGCCATAGCTACGTACATTGTTGCTCCACACTCCACAGAAATAATTACCCTAAAATGCTCGAGCTAAGATTAACAACCTATAAAATCTTTCAAGGTAGGCCAGCTTTTACGACAAATAGTCTCAATGTTGCCTCTTACAGGCTGTTTGTTCAGTGATGCTTCTGCAGCAGTAAAAGGGAAAATATCTGCACAATATCGCTCAAAGGGCTTGTTATGGCAGGCTTGCCTCTGGTCCAAACCAAATACCAGAGTCAAGTGAAATAAGCAAGACAACAACAAAAATTAAATATTAATATTGTAATATAATGAGCTCATCATTTATCTTCTATACTTACTGTTAAGGATGCAGATTATGATTAATTAATCTACCTTAATCTAACAGCCACAAGGATTCATAGAACTTCCAGTAGGCAAGTTATGTTTCATATAAATCTTGTCAATTATATATAAATTACATAGTTTACTAATTTAATTCAATAAAAGTCCAAAGCTAGGAAGTATTATGTAACTGTCTTCAGCAAATGAATAAAAAAAATCATATGACCTATGAATGAATGAGCTACAAACATGAAACATCTTTCATATTCAATATTCAAGTTTTCTCTTCCTCTATAAACAAAACCTGCCAAACTTATATCTGTAAAATTTAAGAGGAAATGACATATTAGAGCAACAACAATCCTATAAGTGTATTCTGAGTTCCATCCTCCTTTCTTTCTTTTTTTTTTCTTAAACAGCATTTACAGTGCCATTGTACCCATGATTTAGTTTAAAATAGATTAACCTCATTAGCTACAGTTAGAATGATTCTCTATATTCATGTGAGGCATGTACATTTTAAAGGTTTTCCCTCTACATATTATTCTCTGAACTTAAAAAAAAACCAAACAAACCAACCCCACACCACATTCTTGCAAGTTAGAAAAGAAGTAAAAGCAAAAAGATGATTTGATAGTTACAATCAAAACCTCAACACAGGTTAAAAGGACCAGAGCAAGGTTGGGTGTCCTCCAGAAGACATTTTCTGCAGGGCAGACACAAGTCAGAAGCTCATCTTCCACCAGAGGAAATACTTTGCAAGTCCTGGCATAGTAGCAATGTTCTTTGGGAAACTGTAGTATGTAGGGCACTCTAGGGAGACTTGCCATTTTTGTTATACCTGGGGACTTTTCAAGGTTATGCCAAGAACATCAGCAGCGTCCAGAATAACCTCAGTTTGGGGATCATGAGCTCTTCAATGTCTTCAAAAGCACACTTTTCCTCTGAAAAGTAAAGTAACAGAGTAAAATAACTTGAAGTTAGCACATGCTGTCTAGCAAAGGCAACCACCTGATAATGGCTGGTTTGTTATTTGTCATGGTTTAACCCCAACCAGCAGCTAAGCATCATGCAGCCACCCACTCACTCCCCCTCAGTGGGGTGGGAAAGAGAATCTGAAGAGTAAAAGTGAGAAAACTTGTAGGTTGAGGTAAAGACAGTTTGATAGGACAGCAAAGGAAGAGAAAGTAATGATAAAAGCATATACAAAAGAAGTGATGCACAATGTAATTGCTCACCACCTGCTGACCGATGCACAGCCCATCTTCGAGCAGTGATCACCCCCAGACAACTCCCCCCAGCTTTATATACTGAGCATGACGCCATATGGTATGGAGTACCTTTTTGATCAGTTGGGGTCAGCTGTCCCGGCCATGTCACCTCCCAGCCCCTTGTGCACTCCCAGCCTCCTCGCTGGTGCGGTGGGGTGAGAAGCAGAAAAGGCCTTGACTCTCTGCAAGCCCTGCTCAGCAATAACAAAAACATCCCAGTATTATCAACACTGTTTTCGGCACAAATCCAAAACATAGCCCCATACAAGCTATTACAAAGAAAATTAACTCTATCCCATCCAAAACCAGCACACACGGAAGAAATAATTCCCTTCACAAAGTCCATCATAAAATCCGGGATAATTGGCCATGCCTTTCTGGGTGCCCCCAAGCCAAAAGATAACAGTTAGATATTTAAAAGAGCTAAGTAAATCAGGATGGAATAAATCACCATTTTGGGATGTAATTGCTGGCAGGCTGCTACGGAACTAGAGCTCTTGCCTGGGGCAGCCATCTCTCCTAGCCCATCTAAAACAGAGGAGTGATGGGTTGCTTCTCCCCTCAGTTGCCATCTCAGCAGCTCTGCCTCTCCGGCTCTGGAATTAGGATTTTGGCAAGGCACCATGGATGACAAATTTACAGTAAAGTAGTGGGCTCTCAACTTTTGTCACAGTTAGCTTAATCTACAAGCTATATATGACAGAAAGAACAAAAACAGTCATAGTAGTTAATGTGATTAATTACTATTTAAATCAGCAGACCACTGTTAGTGGTCGTCCCGGTACTGCACTAGTAATGGGTCAGAATCTTGTCGCAGGAACACAGCTAATGAACGTGATTAATGGCAGAAGGGAGTGACATACTGGGTATTAATTTTTCCTTAACTTTACAGTGTTAAGCAGTTTTACCCATATCCTCAAAATGATAGATACACTTAATCAGTAGTAGTAGAAGTCCCATTAAGTTCTCATTAAACTTCTATATCCTGTGTATAACCTTGAACAATACATTAGACACTAATGAGTATATTCTCCTTTCACCGTGCACACGACTCTTATTAAAGCACGCCACCACCGCGGCGATGAATGTGGTGTAAATACCCAGATGGAGATTGTTGGAGCGAATTTTCCCTGCAAGCCTTGGAATCATTTCTTTTGACTAGTGGAAGAGAGAGAGTCTTAACACTAGCTGTACAGACAGTCTGTGTGTATTTATTTGCATTGCACTCGAGTCCTAGAGGCAGCCCTGGCCCTCGCTCCATTACATGCTGTACGAACATACACAGAGGACACCAGAGCTGGGCATGATCTAAAAATAGCAATGCTGCAATACTTGGGCTCCAGCTCTATTGTTACTTGATTAATAGGCTAGGTGCAAAGCTAAAAGATAGCATGCAGGTGTCTTTTATGCTATTCTTCTTAAAATTAACAGTTTCACAGTTAGGGCTATAATTAGTTACACGGTGCAATTTTAAGCAGCAACACACCAGCAGGCAAATAAAAACAAGTATTTCACAAGCTGTTTCTCATCCCAAAACGTTAGTGTTAATGTTATAAAGTATCAAGAATGACTGAGAAATTTCAGTGCTTTCCAAAATAATGAGGTCAAGCTGATAGTATAGGGATTTCAGCTGTGATCAGATGAGTTATGTGCTCAAGAGCTCACATAAAGCCTTATTGGTTTCATTAAGCCATTGAGTTGGGTTTCACAGAGTCACCGAGTGCTTGGGAAAACAATAACATAGCTCTCCTATTTTATTGAATGTAGAATTTCATTTTCATGAAGGTAGGAAAAGACTGATTTTCTTTTGTTTTCTTTTTCTTTGAAAATTTGTCCCACAGTTTAAAAAACATCAAGAAGGAAGGAGTAACTTGTGTTAACACCTATCAATTAGCTCAGTTCAACAAAGCATGAAGTATATCCTTAGATCAAAATTTATCCTGTTTACAGAAACAGTTTGAAATCTAATCAAAGGCTAGCAATCTGCACTCTCTTCAGTCAATCCAGAGAGGCATGTGGTGATTCGTATCATGCACTGGGTCACCTTTCTCTTTTCCGGGTATAAAAGGGAGCTTATACTAATAGGTAAATTAAGCAAAATGAAAAACTGCTTTCGCACAGATCTGAAAAGATCTGGAAAGCAGTTGAGGGAGGATCACAAAACCTCAAGTGCTTAAATTAAAAGGCACTGATTTAGATTAGGAAGGTGCTAATCCTGCAGCTACATTTACAAGGCCCTCGGCTGAGATACAAGAACTGGTTGTATTAGTCTTCTAGCACCAAAAGGCAGAGTTTTAGAAAGTGAGGGTGATTTCTACAATTAATTGTCACTTGAAATATTTTGAGTACTTTCAATAAGACATTTATCATTGCAGGACAAGAACTATATATAGTATATAGAATAGCACTAGAAATTACTGGAGAAGTCAAAAGAACCATTGCAGTGTTAAACGAGGGAGCAAAAGCACAGCATCACATAGGAGTATATCATTATCTGCATTTCTTTTTCTGAAATACATTTATTCCAGTTTGTCTTGAAACCTTATCTTCTACAAGATTCCTTCCTTCTTCTAAAAAGTTCTTCCTTCCTTCTAAAAGATCCCTTCAAAAGATGTCCTAAAATAACCTCTCTTCTGTGACTTTTCAGCCACATTTATATCTGTTGAAGACGATCCTTGTACATCGGAGATAAAAGCAGCCTATTACTTTTTCAAATCTAAGGAGATAATATATTGTTTAAACAATACATTATAATGTAACTTATCTGATTTTCACAGTGGACTGTATGTACATTTTGACAACAAAGATTTATGATAATGATTTTCAAGTTAATATAGTTATTCCATAAGATGACCTTCATTGAGCTAATAGAGAGTTAGGGGTAAATTCAGTTTGTATAATTCAATTTGCAATGCAGATTAAGAACTTAGAGTTTGCATGCTTCCTATTTTTCTAATGCTTCTATTTTTCTGCCTTTACTGTAACATATTTCTGTCTGATATGACACATGTGGTAACTGCAGAAATAGATCTTCTCTGTGAACAGTATCTTAAAATGGTTAACTTACTTTACTTTTGATAACTGTGAGACCCTGCCGTTACACTATTATTGCCCACAGTGAAGGACAACTGAAAAACATGAATAACGATAGTCTGTTTCCATGTCTTGGACGGTCTGCACAAAGCATTTGTTCTACTTTGATATAATATAGCCAGAGAAATGAAAAGGTGTGAATAATACATATTAATTGTGATTTGAAGTGGAAAATTAAAATAAGATGGGATTCGTTTAACAAGGATGATTTCTCTCATTTGCACTTTTCCTTTAGGTCATATAATACTTGGCAATAAAATCACAAAACAGAGAGTATTGTGTTAATGGGCTGCTTAGACACCTATAGGACAGACAGCTCATCTACGCAATGTTGATCTCCCTTGTTTTGATTGCAGTGTTAGTTATGTTAATATCCAAGCATTAGAACCATTGCAGACATTAGTTCAAAGCTGTTTTAAATAGCGATTTGAAGAGTGCTACAGACACACACAGGAGCATTTGAGTGGAGATCTAATCCTGCTCCAGGACATTCGGGTAGCAGAGTCAAGGAAGTAGCAGCTGTGGCCTTCTAAGAGCAGACTCAGTCTTAATTCTGATACAGGGAGATCTCAGGGACAAATAGACCCTTTTCCAGGCAAAACACTGTCTACAAATTAGCTCATCCTGAAGTAAAGATCTAAAGAGGTGAAATGAATCTTGCTCTAAAACTACCTAATTTCTCCCTGTCATTATGAATTAAGCCAATGATGTCTCATCACTCACAACTACGTAAAGGTTCATATCACACTGGTGTCTGAATTCAGGCCAAATGAATCCCACACACATTCAGGAATAGTGTATCAATAACAAACAGCTAGAATGAAAAACAAATATCAGGGAACTCTGGCAGCAGGCCATGAGGTGTCTTGGAGTCAAATGGAAATGTACTTTACTTTTAAAATACGGGAAAACAGTCTGTAAACCTGTAGTGGAAAAGACTAAAAGTTTAGCTGAGAAGCCATAAGTACAAACTTTAAACACACAAACACAGCAGGAGGTGCTTTGTATATATGAGCAGATTTGGGATAAATTAAGATAGTTTATAAGTATCTTCATCTCCAGTGAAATGTCATTGGTTTGGCTTGTTACCTGCTTATGGTGCTGTATAAATCATCTGAGATTAAAATCAATAGAGGTACATAAATGAAGATGCACTGGCAATTAAGTGGATGGCTGAATAGGTCTGCCTGGGATGGAGTCCAAAACAGATTGCTGAGTTTCAGTTTGCTCAGAAATTTAGCTGATTCATTCAGGCAACTAGGCAAAAGTTACCTAAAATCAAACCTAAAGCCATCCTTATTAATTTTCTTAGCATACGCTCCATCAGGACTCCTCCCTTGTGTTAGCTGGAAGGCATCCTGAAAGCCTGCATGTTACTGGACTGAAAGGGAGGTGGAGATTCATAGATTCATAGAAAGGTCTGGGTTGGAAGGGACCCCAAGGATCATAGATGTTTCTCATTCCTTTTGGTCACCATTTATCTCACCCCTCCAGAGAAAGAGGACTTAAAAAGTTTTAGCAGCATGTAGTGATTGTGCCAAATTCCCGACACCCAGAAAGAAGAGTGTTCATTTGAGGTATCTCTAAATTACAATAAATAACAACAAAGGATTTCTCAGCCTGCAAAGTTGTATCAAAAAACCAGACAGTTGTGAACAAATCTAAACCATCTTGAGCAAACCCTCCCCAGGAATGTGGCCCCAGATTGTTTGAAATAGTGTCAGACGCACCTTATGGTTTAGGGAGAGAAAGATTAGCAACTAGTTTAATATAATTCACAGGCATTGCAACATGGTTCATAGGCATTAAACAACTTTCTAGGCAGAAGTATATGTATTTTAACTCATACCAAAAGCTATCGGAACAAACAATGCCCATGCACCTTTGAAGGAAAAAAAGTCTGAACATCTCAGTGTCTCAGTGTCTCAGTGTCTATACCCATCTTAGAAAAATTTTAAAAGCTTAATTAAGCTACAAAAAATAGTATTTTTCACCATTTCAAGGTCCTATAGTAAATCTCCATGCTGATTAGTAAATAAAAGCCAAGCCTTTCTGGGAATATGATGACCACTGTCACTTACATATACGACAATGTTAGGTATCTCCTTCAAAGCAACTGGTATCCAGTTCACTGCATACATTTGTGTTATAAAGCAATTTGCCCCAAATAAGTATTTTTAAAAAGGGATAAACCACCATGCCTTTAAGTGTAGTAACTACATAGAGCTGCCTCAAAATCCAATCCTCTATTATGTTAAATTTAACATTAGAAGGAGCATCAGTGTATTTCTTCTCAGTAAGCAGGTCTTAAAAGCCAACCATACTCTCAAAGCCATTCCCAGGGACTTTTTTGTGATGGGATCTGGGTATCACGAATGATTCTCAGGTGGCAATCAGACAGTATAATTTCCAAGGTATCAGAAAATAAATGTATCAGAGAAAAAAAAAAAAAAAAAAAGTGACCAAATAATTCCATGTTCAAGACAAATTCAAAAACAAAGAAGAAACTTTTTGCATTCCAGTCTTCTAATTTGTGACACAACATAGAGAAATTACAGTAGCATTCCTGTATTTAGCAAATGAGAACTGTCAAAACAAGGAAGGCACTAAATCCATATAGGAGCATGACAAATTGATTTTGAAATCATGTTTTCTGCAATCAGATGCTGTTTCCATGATTGATTGTTTCAAGATTTTATACAGATATAAGGTCTTAGGCTTATGTTTTTGAGAGGGCAAAAGCAATTTAGCAATTCCAGAGAGTACTTGACATAAACTTGCATTAGTTTCTCTTTTTGTCATCATTACCAAAAATATGATACTTCATGGAGCCTGTTAGAATTGTTAATAGATCTAAATTTTTATATGCCAGGTTGCTTTATGTTTTTCATTTCACTTGCAAATAAATTTTATTTTTTTTTTTTCCCCCTGCTGGTTATCTATTCCATAATAGACATCTTTGACAACAACACTGGTTTATTTATTTGTAATGATTAGCAATTTTTAAACGTATTTTTAAGCTAAAATCTTTAAACATAATGTTGGGTAATAGAATAGAAACAAACAAAAAATCTTCTACATTCCATAAACCTAAATTGCCTTCCATGTGTCCTTCAACTGTTAAATTCAATTCAGCCATTTTATATAAGGAGAGGAGTCAAGCTAAATGTGTAGGACTGTTGTGTTAATTTTTCATTAATAAGAACTGTGAAAATACCAATGGAATATTTTTTAGAGAAACATCTAGAAAAATAAAAAAATCTGTAATATAATTCACAGTATAACAGAATTCAAGATAATTGTCTAGTCACTCTACAAGTTTGGCCACAATTAAATTTTTACAAAATTATCATACTACAGCGGGAATGACGGCATTCATAAATTGAAAGCAGACTGAATAATTTCCCTGAAACTTTTTCATAGTGTAAGGAATCAAAATTAGTATGTGTATAAAATATGGCTAACTTTCTCTATTGCCAGAAATTAAATTGAAACACATTCTCCAGGAATCCCTGTTTCATCTCAGTGCCCATAGAACAAGCATTTATCTCTAACACTTTAGGCTTCACCAGAAGCTAAGACAAAAGGACAGGACTGTAGAGAGGGATCATATAATAAAGAAAAAGGTGGGAAGGCGGTGATGCCATTTTTTACTTTGATTTAGGACAGTCCTACCATTTTGCCTTTCATAATGAAATGCTGGTTTGGTATTAGAAGTGACACAAACTACAACCATTTTCTGTGAAGATGTAAAACCCAGGCAATGAGGGGATTCTTGTTCCTGCTCATGGGGGCTCATTTTCCTCCGTTGATGAACGCCCCTGGAGAGACATCAAGGTGGGGCAGTGGGACAAGCAATTCCAAAAGGTCAGTCTCACTAAAAGAGAAGTTTCTTCTTTTTCCATAAAATCTTCATTTCTGGCAAGAAGGGTCTTTTATAACCAAAAAGCATGACCAGTGTTCTTCAATTTCATTCACTTTCACTCATTTCTACCTTTCCTGAGCTAAAATTTTGACGCAACAGCTTAGAAGTCCCTGGTGAATAGGTAGAATCTTCTTGCTGTACCAGATGGGAGAAGAAAGCATCAGGACTGGAAGCTAGACAGAAAACATGGATTAAAAAAAATAACTGTTAGGAGCTTAATTAACTAACTGTTAGGTTTATAACTAACATTAATGTGACAAAAGTTAAAAAAAAACAAAAAAACAAAAAAACAAAAAAAAACCAGAATGTATAGTAAGATACAATAAAATATACATTCAATGGTACCTATTTACACATTTGCTCCTATGCCTGACATCTTCTATTATTTTCAGTAAAATTATCAAAACAGTTGAAGATGTTCTGTTTATTAAACTGCTTAGGTAACATCTTCCCAGTTTATCTACTGAGTGCCTCCTAGAAAAGCATCTGAGTTCAGCCCCTCCCCGTCCTCACAAGCAGGAGAGGATTTGTACAGTTTATTGCATCTCGGAGGGAGTAGGCCCTTACAAAAGATTTTTTTGCACTTCTCCACACCTGAGGAGTGGGGAGGGTAACTTCATCATCCACATCTGCAAAAATGCGAATTTTTCTTTCCCTCAGGAGGTAAAGTGCTTTGAGACACAAACAACTTTGCTACAGAGCAGTAGTTTTCAACACGCCATTCTCAGTCCCCGAAGAGTCTCTGAACTTCTTCAAAGAGATCCACAGAAGCTATTTTGAACCAGATAAACTCAGAGATAATGTCACCATTACCTTTTTATGACAAGTGAGTGTGAAAGGAGAATGTTCAAGCATTTATCTTTTCCAGCCTAAGCATTTGCCGGTGATGTAGTCATTCTGCTTGATGCCTTCCTTCCTACTGCTGATAACTTTCTAAATTTTATCATAAACAAAACTGGTGGGCTACTTTTACTGTCAGTCACACCTCTTTTACCACAAGTTATGCACGTGATATATTCAAGTGGTCCAGACTTCCAGCTTAATTACCCCAGTCACAGCAGATGGAGAACCACCATACAGCTCTAACAAAGTATTATGTTAAATACATGCTACCTTGAAGACTCTAACACAGTCTTCAGGTTATACCTGTGGATGTTTCCCCTACCATTCTTACCAACAGACTTGGTGTTACTAAACAGAAACTTGGAATTTCTTCATGCCTCATGTGCTAGAAGTGTTTGTCCGGATGGACACAGAGTTGGGATTGAACAGTACCTCTCATCGCCACGCTATTTGGTCACTATTTGTGTTTCTATCACTTCTCACTGTCCATTGCTGTTCAATGTGAAAACCAAATGTCAAACTATTGCTGGTAATCGCCTGCACCTTTAGGTTTGATGGGCTGTTGCAGGAAAATTGTGGAGCTTAATTCAAACATCATTTAGTCAGGAGACTTGTGTCATTTACAGTGATTACAGTGGCCAATAATAATAAAGAAGTATTAAAAAGCCAAAGAGGTGAATTTGCCCTGCCTTAGAAGTAATTAAGTTCTATATTGCCCAGTTTTGAAATAGGTAATGGATAATTACCCATGGGAATGCTATTTATTTATCCTGACCTACAATTCAGGAGATTGAGTCTCCTAAGCTTGACTGTGCCAATATATTAACAAGTGCTTTTTATTTTCTTTAAAAAATCTCCTTATCATTTCCTCACACAGCTTTGGTGTAAGTAGTTTCCCAAACAGGGAAAGTCTGAGCCTACCCATGGTCTGAGCTGAACAGAGTAGTGGGTCATTAACAGCTCTCCACAGTTACTGCTCTTTTATACTCTCAATGTAACTTTCTGAGGAATTTAAAGTTTATTTCTTTAAATTCTTGTATGATAATCAGGTTAGGTAGAAGGCATGAGGCTATCACAGTTCTGGAAGTTTATCAACAATTCTCAAAAGGCAATGGAGCAATAGGTCTGAACTTCGTTAAAAGAACTAACGCTACTGCAGAAATCAGAAAAACACGTACACTTCATGGATCTGAATAAAGCACGTGAGTGAGCAATAAGCATCAGAAGTTATGGATGATGACAGGCTAATAGGCGGCTTTTTAGTATACTCCATTCTTTCACCCGAGGTAAAAATGACTCTCCATGGTGACATATTGCTGAATAATGACAGCATGAAGAGACATACCCATTTCAATTTAACTGCTGAAGAATTGATGAACACCATATGAACTGGCTGCTCATACTTAAGTGTCTGGGAAGGAAAAGGCAGACTCAAAACAGAAAAAATAGCTAACTGAAGCAGGTGTTTGATTTTTTTTTTTTAATCTCCTGTTACTTGTGTAGGGTAAAAAACATTTTAAAAAGAAAATCTTTGGCATTATCAATATATTTATCTAGCTCACTGTTTATGCTCCTTCTCAAGCCCAAGAAGGAAAGATTCCACGTCTCTTCAGAAAACCCTTCCACAGTTACCTTCCCCTGATGAGGTAACACAAACGTGTATTCAGGAGTAGCTGAACCTTACCCACTGCTCTTACAGCACACTGATGCCAATGTTAGAGGTCCTCCTGGATGACTTGCCAGTTTTCTCATGAAACTGGCAAAACCGAAGGGTTCCATTCTCCTCCTTATGTAGCTTCCAGTAATGAACTGGAAAGTCTGTAGAGACGAAGAGACAACCATTAGCTCAGACAGCTCCCAGTTCCTGCAGCGGTTCTTGGGAGTCCAGTCACCGTGCATGGAACTGCAGCTACTCAGAGGGGTTTAATTTCTGGGGATCAGAAAGGGGAAATGTCTCATTTGGAAGTGAAGTCATCTCTTCCTATCTCGCCCCTCCTCTCTCCACTGTGCAAAAATATCCTGGGCCAGAGAAAATGGGGAACTTCAGAGGGGAAAAGGGCTTGGGTGATGCGGCATTAATCATTGTCTGTCTGTCTTTGTCAGCATTGTCCCACCAAGGGCGAACACAGAGGGCAACAGTAGGAGCATTGGATTCCTGGAAAGTTCTGCCTATCAAACACCTCACCCAGCCCCATTTGCTCAGGTGTGTTCAGTGCTGATAACACAAGCACAAGCAGCTCTGGAAACAAAAGGAGACCTTCAGACTACTCATTCACTCAGTCACAGAATCAGGAGAAAATTAATGTTGCCTAAGAACTGCTGATGACCTGTAGGACATGACAAAAGGAGGATCCCTTATTAGAGAGAGAGTATTTTATCTTTCGGTTGAATAAATATTTCCCGATTTCCACATAATGCTATTGCTAGAAAGTCTGTGCTGGCAAGTCTGTTAATTGGCATGTTGCAGTCTCTCTCTTACCCAGACTTAGCCGCATATATGATATCATTCACACAGAAACATTTTTTCCCCTGGAGTTCTCAGCTCCTGTTGTTTACGTTGTCAGGATAAACAAGGTTTGGCAAGCGCAGGTGTATCTAAAGCCTAGTTGAATTCACATCTTAGCACTGAAAATTCCAGCTTACAAGGCTCCTTTTTTTCCCATGGTACTATTTGTACTGTATGTATATTAATTTCTCTATCTATCTCCTACTTCAGAGACTGCTTTTAAAAGCGTAGTTCTAAGGAATCTACAAAGGGGTTTTCGTCGTTCTTGCTAGTGATCAGAGAAGGAGTTAAATACTGAAGGAAACACATAAGTCAGGTTAAGGAGATAAAGGTCTATCTCCCCCACATGCTCAGTGTATATCAAATCTCAAGGTCAATAGGCAGCTAATGAAAAGTACCTGCAGAAAGACAGCCTATGCCAAAGAAAAGCTTTATGCTGTGAGACCTTTGCATTGCTTTGGTGATCTTCTCATTACTGTCCTGCTCAGAGGACAGTCTGGTTCCCATCACCACTGCAGCCTGCAATACCCTCAAAATGTGTCACCTGTGCCTGGCCTTGAGCATCTGTCCCCACAGAGGGACCAGGGCAGGACTTCTCCTCCTGGGAACACACACAGCTGACAGTAATACACTGGCTGCCTGACAGGACTCTTCCTCTACATAAAAGCTACAGAAATAACAGCTTTTCTGCAGAGAGGAAAAGAAGAATTGGTTAAGATGCTGGCACTAAACCTGAATTATTCCTTTCTTTTCTTTCTAACCATATTCTTGGGTGACCTAAAAATTTTAGACTTTTTTTTGCTTCCATTTCTAACGTTTTGGGTTTTTTTTCTTTCCTATTTAAAAAAATATGTACTTCTGACAAATATTTTATAATGTAAATGGACTTCACCAGGCTGCATGTCTAAACTGGACCTGGTTTTTTATGTCAACTTGTCCATTAATGGTATTACTTTGGTCTCCAAGGATCTACCTTGTACTCTTAAGTCTTTCCTTTTTCAGTATTTTTATTTCCACTGCAAGATACCTCCAGGTCACATAGCATTAAAAAAAAAAAAAAAAAAAAAAAAAAAAAAAAAAGAAAAAGAAAATTTTGGACCATAACTTTGTTATTTGACATAAAGTACATGAACTGCTTTAAAAGAGGGTTGATAAAATTTTAAAATTGTAATACATTGGTTAATACGGTGCTGTCCCATTTTTTATAATGAGTCCCACTCATCAATTTTATATTCCTGACTGTTGCAAAAGCCACATCTACATTAGCATTTTGTGCCCATGCACTTTTATTTAAAACTCATTTGAAAGGTTTTTACAGATAATACTGTGAGCAGATAACTGGGTTTTGTCACCAACTTATGAATTTCATTGAAGTCCCACAGTGACGTCTTTTTCCATGCACGTGTATCCCAATTCTCATTGTAAGATAATTTCCAGACTTCATGACAGAGAGTTCAAAACCAGCACCAAAGCATAGTCTAAGTGTCCAGAAATCAGAAGACAAAGAAAGTAAGTTTCAAACATTTTGAACGGGAATACTATGTATGTAGATAATCATACATTTAGATTTGCAGACTGAGGCATAGAGGGAAATGGGATAGATAACATGCATTGAATCACACAAGAATCATTAGAAGCATAAAAAACACAATTTAGAGATTACATGTCCCCATTTCTGATAAATATACATTCAAAATTTTTTTTTCTAATTAATGCCATTTGGAAGTAGGTCACTGGGTTTTTGACCGATCATAAAATCCTAATGAAGAAAAAATAGGTGTTACTGAATTATCTCTAGAAGACCTCGAGGCTTCTCAATGTACAGAAAGCTAAAACTGCCTACACTTAGCTCAGAAACAGAGAAAAAAAAAAAAAAAAAAAAAAAAAAAAAAAAAAAAAGAATCATGTCTTAAGCATGTTGTCTTTTACTGAAGGAAGTTAGGAAAGTTTTTAGAAGGGTCACTTCAGTTACATGGAAGTTCTCAGAAAGCACAGGCATTCTCTCTGAAGAAAAAAAAAAAAAACAGCTCCCCATCCATATTTATTCATTATTTATGTTGCATATAATTTTATATACATGTACATACGCAGCGCGTTATATATGATTATTTTTACATAATCATACAAAAATTCCTTTTTTTATAAGGGTGGAATTAATCCACTTTTTTTGATCCATTACACTCCAAAGAGGAGACATTCAACAGTGTCAGAAATTAAAGCAATTAGACATAGCTTATCTTTTCATGAAAATAAATTCAAAACAGAACCAATGGAAATAATTTTGATAAGTATATCCGAAACAATATCCACACTAGCAAGCATGCGTGCCTCAGGAAGAGCTGGGGGTACCGTACTAACGGGCGGCCACTGCGGGAGTCTGACTCCAGGCAAGATCCTCGGGTATGCGCCGAGCTGTCATTTACACCTGACTGCGCTCCAGCTCCACCAACATTCCCAACAGGCGTAAAGCACGGGCAAGCTGCACGAACATGCAGAAAGCTTGTCCGGCACCTCTGCTCTTTTTTCTACCCTATGTCCCCCTGGTTTTAAAAACTCACGTGAGCTAGAGGGGGAGCAGAATTAAAATTGCCGCCCCTGCCCGGAGGGACCTGAGGTTGCCTCAGCCGGCTGCCAGGCGAGCTGGCTGCACAGTGCCCTGGGCAGAGCTGGCGGGCAGCTCAGGGCCAGGAACTCCCTCAGCCCACCCGCAGGAACCCTGATGTACAATCGAATATTCGCTAGGAGAGAGGGCACGAGCAGACGGGACTCCCAAGAATCACAGAATGTTTTGGGTTGGAGGGGACCCCCAGAGCCCATCTAGTCCAACCCCCCTGCAGTGAGCAGGGACACCATTACCCAGATCAGGCCGCTCAGAGCCCCGTCCAACCTGGGCTTGAATGTTTCCAGGGATGGGGCATCCACCACCTCTCTGGGCAACCCGTTCCAGTGCTTCACCACCCTCATTGTGAACAATTTCCTCCTTATATCCAACCTAAACCTACCCTGTTTCAGCTTAAAACCATCACCCCTTGTCCTATCACTGTTGTCCCTACTGAAAAGATTCTCCCCATCTTCTGGTTCTTCTATTTTAGAAGGCAGTGCGGAAGGGGAGCAGGTGCAGGTCACAGGCCTAACCCCCAGCATTTCCAACCGATGGCTGTGCTTGGTTCCCACCCTGCTACCGCGTCTGTGGGATGGCCTGTTCTGATGGGTATTGCCTGAAGACACCAAGCATCTAAGCATGGATTCTCCTCAGCCCCTCAAAGCCTACAAGGTCAACATTGTTAAGCTTTTGTATCTTCAGCATTGTGCACCCAAATAGGAACTGAAATGGCTAACTGGAGGCCCAAAGTGTTACTCAGGTTGTATTAAGTAATAAAACCTCATTATTGCCATCTATTCATATAGCTTTAAGCCTTGGTCAAGAGTTACACCCACATTTCCACAAGCCCATGACACAGACACACCAAGAGTGTCCCAGCCCCACCATCAGCTGTGCCAGCACGACAGTACACCAGATCAAGGGCACCACATCCTCCATACCTTCAACTCCCACAACCAAAGAGCCGTCTGTCTGAATTTCCAAAAGTGCATTGCTAAAGTAAATTTCTGATATCCAGGTAGGTGGTTCAAATTTCCGAAGTGTTGAGAGTCCAGTATACCCCAGATAAAGTTGCATCTGCATAGCATTTTTTGAAGGTTTTACAATCATATTTGACCTAGCAGAAAATAAGCCAAATCTTAAAGAACTCTTACATAGTGTTTCCTGGTAATAAAAGGTATCCTGAAAACAGACAGCCAAGCAAATTGCTGAAAATTTTGAAGGCCTAGAAACCTTATGTATTCCTGGCCAGTACTACCCACTGTAATAAAGATAAGTGTTCTAAGCAAATTAAAATTCAGTTAAGAAGATGGGCATGCAGATAAAATTTTCCCTGAGGAGAAGAGGGTAATGGTTTTAGACTGTTTTTTCAGAACAGGTGTCTTGTTATTTATGTGTGCAATGGATACCCTTTTGCATTTTTATTTTTCTTCATTTCTGTGCCTGTAGTGTTGGCGTTTTCCATATGTTAAAGGAAGATGAGAAATATTAGAAGAAAAAACAGAAGTGGTGGGAAGTGGTGCTTACTATAGCCCTGCACAGCATCTGTCACAAGTGGGATCTTAAGCTTGTAACAACTGCCATTATCTGATTCCACTCCCTCACCTCTCATCATATGCAATCAAAAAGCTCTAGAATCAGTGTTAGTTAAATCTTACGTGCTTTTTACCTCAGGTGGACCCAAGACAGCCTTAATGACAAGACTATTCTTTTATATTCACCAGAAAAATTTGTCCCTGACCCAGAACTTTCTATAAATCTGCAGGACCTGAGAATAGTCCCTGGTAATTAGGGTACCAACATAAAAGATGGCATATATGGATCCCACTAAGCTGTACAGATAAAGCTGCTCCTCTAAGACAGTCTGAGACCAGCACCTCCCAACATGCTATGTGGAAGGTCTGAGTTCAGATCTCTGCTGTAAACTGGAAAAAGAAATGCTAAGGAGCTGCCTCTCCCATAGTCACAGAGACCAGCCCAGTTTTAAGAAAGGGGCATGGCCTCCTTAATGAATCTGTTTGTTTGCTTTCATTAATAAAGCTTTAATACAAAGCAAAACATCTGTTTAAGAATGGGAAGAAAAACAAAACAAGAGAAACAAAACTTAACAAAACCTCACAGCTTTAGTTTTGCAAGTCCTCTCCTTCACTTTTTTTTCTCATTCACAGCAGCACTGCTCGGGGCTTACAAGAAGCAATTCTGCCTGTATGGCTTTCTCCTTCTATTCATCTTGCTGGGCAAACTAACAGTGGGAACCTAGTGACATTTCTTCTCAAATTTCTTCTTTCTGTGTTCATTAAAGGGTGTGCTCTAGAAAACCTGGCTCTCAACATCCCCAGTGTAGCTGTCTGCTTCAGAGCTGTTCACACAAGATTTACCTTGTTCTCAGCAGAGACCATCGGGGTCACTCAGGCCCATCGGGGCACAACTCACCTTCTCCAGTACAGCTATCCAGACTGGGATTCAGCTGTCTGAACGTGGGTGCCTAATGGTATTTTAGATGCCCTAGGGTATCGCACCCGGCCACCACCCCTGCAGGACACATAGTCGGTGGCACATCAGCCAGCCCAGTGCAGATGATATGGGTACCCTAAGGCTGCACCCCCTTGGTTGTTTTGGCCTGGAGCACTAAAGCAGTGTTGAAGTAAATCATAGAATCATAGAATCATAGAAATAAAATCATAAATCCCCAAACTGTTCCCATTTACTACGTGTCAGGGTGTTTTGCAGAGCAGTTTTGGTGTGTGCAAACTGGTTTCCTTTAACGGGTTATAACTAAGCCAAAAAGCCCACTGCACATTTGCAGATGTGCTCCAAGATTTAACAGGGATGTACAGATCCAAACCCATGACTGATCCTTCAGACAGTTTCAAGGCATGCATGATAGGGACACTTACATTGGGGACCAGACCAAACCTATTCTGAAGTAAAATACCCAAATTACATGTCCTCAGCACCAGATGTTTTGATCTACTGATCTGCTTCTGCTGTGCTGACTTAGTCCCACAATAAGCTACTTCCCATCCGCTGACAAGTAAGTGAATGCATGGGCATTATTCACTTACTATCTGTTGTATTCTACTTTAACTCTGTGCCTTCTGCGGTCTACCTTTATCACTCAAAATAACAGAACAATTAAATTATTTTATTATTATTTTCAGTCAAAACCAAATTATCAAATTCATTTATCAATTATCAAAATAAAAATTTTAAAATGTGCAGCCAGGTTCCAGGCTTAGAAGATGGTGGGAAAGGGCATCAGAACTGCAAGCAAAAACGCTGGTTTCCTGCTACTTGCCAGAAGATAAATGTCATAAATCCACACAACAGTAAACAAGAAACAGTATAAGTAGTTTCCCCTTCTGATGGAAATTAGAAGAGTCAATTTAGGTCCCAAGAAAATAAAACTTCCTATAACAGCTTCAATTTTTCTTTAACCTTGCAGAATTTAAAATCAATCAGACCTTTGACTTAGAATTGAAACATCTAAATATTTTTTTTGCCATTTATCCCAAATTTAGCCTTACTGTTAAATAAAATTACAACTTTGAAAGGAAAGGTAAAGGCACTGAAATATTTGTTTACTGTACTAGCCCTCAAAGTCCAAAGTCGGTCCTTGCTGAGGAACATGAAAAACATGCCTTTGTTAAGGGATTCCAACCCAATAGAATCATTAAAAAACTTACACTTTTATAGGTGATAGCATGACTCATTTCTTTGATTTAGTATGAAATTATGTATCAGCTTTGTAATTTATGTCAGAAGTCACCCTTACAGTTTGGCAGCCAAAAGGCTGGCTTACACTTTTGGCAGACTCATTATTTGTCTCATAGCAGACAGTCCTTGCAGAACAGCACGGAAGTGTGGATTTCCCCTCATATACGTATCAAAAAAACCGAGCAAAGTTCTTTAAAGTCTAAGGTTTTTGCATGCTCTCACCTGCAGTTGCATAGTAACTATGCACTTTTAGGATGAGATGTTCTGTTCTATTGAAAATGCTTGCATTTGGATACTGGAGATGGGTGTGCTGAAAGATTATACTTTCTGTCATGATTTAGATAGGCGAGGCTGACATGTATCAGAAAATACAAAAGCACTATGTATTTCTCCTTGCACTCCCAATCTTCAGAATTCTGACAAATCATAGCAGAGCCATACCCCTCAAACCAACTCCTTAGTGTGCGCAGGAGTTCAGCCACGGGTGTAAGGTGCATCTCTCAGGGCTCGTACACCAGCAAGCTAAACTCGCCTGTAATCCAAGTACGTAACACAACAGGGGTTTTTCCCAGTTGAGTTCATTAACAGCCAAATGCAAGAGCACCCGTGCCCTCGATGTTTCGTTTGAGACTCGGCTTGAAAGTCTAACGGGCAGAATGTAGACGTATGCATCAGACAGTGAAATATAAAAATGTAAATGTAAAGATTCAGTAAGTCAGCTTTACTGCTGACTTTTCAGTAGTCTTTAGGAAGCTATCCTGAGCTAGATGTATTTTAATGTCATAAGCTTCCCTACAG
>KL275015.1:67351-86195 GCA_000699545.1 Podiceps cristatus
TTGTTTTCATAATGCCATCTATAAACTTCCAATCACATAATACAACATTTTCCAAACAAATGGACAAAAAAAAAATCTTCCATCTATAGTTATACTAATGTTTAAAGTTACAAACAAAGTCACCAATAGTAGGTATAACTGCTGTCTTTCTTCTAAAGATGGTGGTAAAAATCAGGCAATTGCCTTTAGGAAATCAATTATCTGAAAGAAAAGATTCTTCTAACCAAGACATAAATATACTAAGAAACATCTCAGAGTCTGAATTAAGCAGACAGGGAAGATTCATAAGTCTCATTAAGAGAAACATCACCGAAATAAGCACCAGACAGCCATAAAAGACAAACTGTTAAATTGTCTCTCCCAGCATAAGGCTCTGTACGCACTTACTGCTATTCATGTTTTATAACTGCTCAAGTTAATGGATAAATCAATTATCTAATTGTCAGTACAGGAACAGGTCCTTACAGGTTTCATCTGCCTGGATTTGTTTGCTGATGTGAAGCTAAACTCACTTGCACAAGCTGGCAGCCTCATCACCACAAAAATACAAGAAGACAATTCAGAATACAGCAATTTGGTAGTTTTGAGACACAAACGTACAGTTAGTCTGGTATTTATCTACTTAAGCATTGATTTTTGAGGTATGCTGGCAGACAGTGTCCAGAATCAGACCAGGGGCGTTAATCATCACCGAAATGCCACCAAACTCACTGCCACTTTCTTCTCTGAACATCAGCGACGAATGCTTAAAATCACACTGAATAACATGTGCAACAGGAATAGGCAAAAGATGCCAGTTCGGTTCACAGAGCGGTCCATAGTCCATCTCCCTAGTTAAGTACCATAACTGGGGTGGAAAACAGGCAATAAAACAGAAGCTGTACAGCCCAGTGCCTCTGACAACTGTCTCCGAAATGCTGCTTTCCCCAGAGATGTCAGGGAAACTTACAGGGAGCAGTCAAATCTGGGGATGTTGATCTATTTTCTCCCACTAGCCTGCATGTGGATTAAATCCCACTAGCACACTGTAAAAAGCAAAACAGGCTAGAGGAATGTTTGAAATCCAGCACTCCTAAGAGAGCTGCCTGCCTACTTGATAGTACTGCACCTCCTGCAACATACTGCGTTTTTAACTGTGCCTATGAATATTTCAGTATCTTGGATATAGTTTTACTTCCCTAACAACACGAGGATTTCTTGAAATAGATATTAGCATCTGTGCTAAATTATGGCATTGTCAGACTAGTAATTAGCTGAATTCAGAAGAGCTCAGTTCTGTTTCCAGAAAGGATTTTTTTGTGATCTAGGATTGTATAGAGGTAGCTGATGACCTAATGACTTCCAACCATCCCTTTTACAACAGAGGAGAAAAAAATGAATACCAACCTAGCAGTAAGTACAGAATAAGTTTACACAACCTGCTGACCCACAAGGCCATGCAGAGGAGTGGATGATGTCCCGTCTGTCCTGTCAAGTCCAAAGACTGAGCAAGAAGGTGTCTCCCCCTCCACTCCATTTCCAGAAGTCAAACTCCAAAATGAGAGCTGAACGTTCTCATCTCTCAGCAGAGGCTGGAGACCAACAGCAGGGACACCTCCTCTGTGCTTTTTCTGGGGGATGGCATCGAGTACCCCCTCACAGCTCAGACACACGCGCTTGGCAGGGTGAAGGAGGAGGCAAAAGCAAGCCCCTGCATGAGGCTCTGCCTGAGAAATAGCTGCTGTAAGTCAGAGAGCCCCCACCTCCTCTCCTAAACCACCCACCCTGGGTTCCCACAGCATTATGGACATTTACCAGCCTAGGAAAGTCACCCCTGTCCCCGAGGCTTGTTGGAGATTTCAAGGTGCTGTAGTCAAAAATCTTAGTTTCAACAAGAAGCAAGTTCAAGTGCAAATCCAGACTCTGATGCAGGTTTTATAGGTAACGTTAATACAGGCATGGTTTTAAAACCTAACTAGCCCTTTAAAAGACTTGGATTGAAAAATAAAATCTCCTAAAACATCCTATTTGAAAGCAAATGTAATAAGGAGAATAAGTTTTCTGCCAGAGATCTTGTAGCCTTCTCTTCCTTTCATCTACTCCTTATTACCTTGCTTGTTGCTCTATTAGACATATCATACTCACACAGATGTGGCACTAATCACAGGGTAGGAGTTGCCAGCTGCCTGGGAGGATATAGCTACCCTGACATTACCACATCAGGCACCCAACAGTGACTTAGGAGATACAGCCATTTAGCTGACCCCCTTGTAAAGAACAGGTGCCATCTGATCGTGCTGGGAAATCATTTCTAAAGCAGTCAGCTCCCTCTCAATGGTTCACGACTTAAAATAAAAAAAAAAAAAATAGCAACGCCTATTATTTTGCACACTGAGGTTAGGCACAAAGCAGTGAGGCTTTCAGTGGGAGTCTTGCTTGCTGAAGTTAATTATGGCTTAGCCTGTTACCCTAGTAAAAAAAAAAAAATCTGTATTGAAAATGAAAGATGTTTAGTGGGCATCACCTGCACTGTATGTTTCGGACCTGATTTTAGTCTAAGATCTATACTTGAAACTAATTCTGCCCACAGCTTGGGTACAGATAAAGAAGCATCAAAATTCTTCCCTTGGAGACATTCCCAACTTTGGAGAAAGCCTGAGGGGTAAACCTTTGACAAACCAAAAGATCCAATGACTTTAGCAGGTTTTTCAAAACTTGAGACTGAGATTCACGTAGGCTGTAGAGTCAAAATTATTTCTAGTGTTTTGTTGTTGCTGCTGTTGCTGCTGTTGTTTTGACATGAAGAACTCATCTGGCAGCTCTTGTGCCTTTCTCTGCTCTTATAGAATATCGGTGGCACAGTTATTGTGATATTTAATGAATTTAATGGACTGTGATATTGTGATATTTAATGAATATGCACAGCATCCACCTAGTAGGATGATAAACACAGTAAAGATATCACATTGCTGACTGATACACGATGGTTTTTCCATAGGAAAGCATACATGAGAGAAGGATGTGAATTGAGGCAGAGGAGGGAGAACAGGGACATGCAGCAGGAGGCAAATACATCAAGGACTCCACAAAGCTCCTCCGGTCCCACAGGCAAACAAGGCATTAGCTATGCCATAAGCATGGCCAAAGCTCGTCCTAGAGCTGTCACACCCCAGAAGAATCCCAGGGAAGCTGCCCTGGCTCAGCCTCCCATCCCTTGTGAGACAAAGGGATGCCGGAGAGCAATGAGCCACACCACAGCCGGGCACAAGAAATCTGTCTCCCAACCTTCACAACACACCAGGCAAAAAAGGTGACCTGCACCCTCCGCCCCGGTGCGGATGCTGAACATGTTGCCATGCTGAAGGGGATGCGGTCAGCTTCAGCTGGGTACCGTGGCTCCAACGTGGCACGCCAGCCCCGCTGCCCTGCCCCCCACTCCCCATGCTTAGCTCAGCAAACAGGTCTCCTTCCTCCTCCGCCCTCGCCACCCCACACTCCTCCTCTGGCCACCCGCCGCCTCCCGCCCAGGCAGGCGTGAAGCATGACTGCACCGGCTGTGCCTGGCAGAAAGCGCCAGGAGGACAGTAAATCTCCACGCCACTTGAATAAGCACATCCCACCGCTCCTAGGCCCCCTCTCTTCCCTCCCCTCTCCTCCAGTGTGCAGGCGGACATGGCCGGGAGCGACGCGAGACACAAGCAGGGAAGAGCAGTCACCAGGCAGGCACCCAGTGCCCAGGCTGGAGGGATGTGGGGATGTCAGGGCAGTAGTGGTTCTCCATGTGCCAAAGCCAAAAATACAGGTGATGTTTTTACCAGACTGCATCATGGGAAACTTAGCAGCCAGGGATCTTCACCATTTTCAGGATTATGTGAAAGCTGAGAAGGAATCAGAAAGATTACCTAAATGTTGCATTCAGGAGCCAAAAGTGAAACGAATGTGCATGCAGTCCTCTGGTAGAGTTCTCACTGCATATCAGTCACAACTTTTACTATACAAGAAATATGACCAACTGAGGATCCCACCACATTCAAACAAGCCCCTGTATCCTGATGAATGCTGCACCACTTAGCAAGAGTTGCAGCTTCAAATCCTAGCTCAGGACCTCTACTCATGGCTTCTTGTGACTCAGTCAGTCCTTTCAGCCCCACAGACCCCTGTAATGCCAGTGACGGTGCATGCACGAGCTGCTCTCACGAAGGCATGAAAGAAATTCAAAGAATGAAGTCTAAAATTTCTCTTCCTCCTATGATTCTCATTTCGTGTGCTCAGATATACCACAAGCCTCTTTTACACCCTTAAATATTAACACAGCTATTCTCTTGATGTGGGATTCCTCATTATCATATGAATAAATGATTAATTGTCACCATACCGAGCAAGTGCAACTTTTATAACTATATGAATCAGCACTGTGCCAAACCCTTCAAGAATAGTAACGGTGTGCAAGTATTTATTGCACTTTATTGCTTCCTGGATCATTTAAAAGGAGTGACTGACAAACAGCCATTTACACAGGCTTGAAAGTTTGCCTCGGATGTACTGAGTGGTTCTGTATTTCAAAATGCAGACATACCTTCTTTCCCAGCAATTTAACGCTAGGCCTTTGGCAGAAAATTCCACAGCTTGTCCAGCAAATGCTACTATTTGTAATGGTGCATCTTGTGTGTTACCGGAAGATAATTTTAATGAAACTTTGAGCATAATTTTAAGTACTGTTCTAACAGTCATGCTGGCTTTGGTGATGTTCTCCATGGGTTGCAATGTGGAACTTGAGAAATTCTGGGGCCACATAAAAAGACCCTGGGGTATTTTTGTGGGTTTCCTTTGCCAGTTTGGAATTATGCCTCTCACAGCCTTCTTGCTCTCCCTGGTCTTTAACGTGCTTCCTATTCAAGCTGTCGTCGTGCTGATCATGGGATGCTGTCCAGGGGGAACAGCCTCCAACATCATCGCCTACTGGGTAGATGGAGACATGGACCTAAGGTAAGAGCAGACGTTCTCTAAATAGTTCATGCAGCTTTTTAGTGTAAACTTTAGATTGAAAAGGACTGTCTGATTCTTTTTCTTAGCTTCTTGGCCCATGCTTGGTGGAGCTTTGTTCTTGTAAAGCTGTTTAGTTACTGTAATAGTAGTAATTATAAGCAGAATAACAAATATCCTTGGTTCATTGAAAATACCCAAGGAAGGTAGCACAACAGAATTGTCTGTATCAGAAAATGTCTTTATTGTAAATCTTCAGATGTCGCAGAAAATAGCGTTGATGAAGACCTCTAAAATACTAAGGATTATGACATCTTTGTCCAAGTTAGAACTACTTTTTTGGGTTTGTTTCTCACAAGATCTTGGGCAGTAAAAAAACCATATATTACAAAGGATTTTAGGACCTGAATCCTGTGTCCAAAACAGTGACTATGCAATAGTTCTTGAAGTAACATTTTTTGAAAAAGTCCACCAGTGGAAAAACATTCTCCCTCCTTTTCTGTTCTATACAATGAACAGATAGGCATAGATTTTTCTCTTTGGGAACTAATACAAATCACTTGTGGTAATTCTATCTGCTCCTGGCACCTTCTGCAAAGTCTTCAAACTGAGGGAAAGTTTTGCAGGCTGGAAGCCACTGACTAAGGCAGCCCTGCATATAGGGTGTAGTGAAAAAAATCCTTTGAGGCTGAGTGTGATGGTCTCAGTGACAGGGTGCTCTGAACTCAGAAACAGATATGTAAGGCACCTGGCGTAGTCTACGACATCAAACACGCGGGAGAAGTGAACCCTACTCTTGATGCAAATTCCATGGGGGGTTCATTAACTCTAAGAGCCTTTAAAAATGAGCCATCTTTTTATTTTTATATCCTGATAACTTTGCTCTAAAATAAACAGGATCATTTCTCTGTTTCCCACAGAGTAACATAAATTGGAGTGTTCATCCAATTTATCATATGCCTGTCTGAACTAGAAATGGAAAAAATAATAGAAGTAAGAAAGATGTGGAGCTAGGGTGAATAGACTAAGAATGTTAATATTTGTAGCTTTAATAAGACATTTTTTCCTTCCTTTGAAAATAGTGAACTTCTCTGTCACATACAGGTGTTAATGTAATACCTGCCTTCAAATTATGTATGAAGTCAGCTCTGCTAATCACCAACTTCCTCACTGTGGAGGAAAGACTTATGATATTAGAAACTGTAAGACACTTTATTTCAACAAATACAGGCCAAAGAAACCACAGATGGAAAGATATCCAGCACAAGTCTGAAATTCTGTCCTAATCTTTTGCTGGAAGAATACAGTGATCTAAACTATGCTTTCTCAGCTCCATATGTTCAGAGTTGCACGACATCGGTGTTAAAAACCCAAATTGATGATGCTATAAATATGAGTAGGGTTTATATCCCATGACACTGGCAAAGGTTTAAATAAATTGAAAATACCTATAAAAGGTTATTCTTCAGATAAAGACCTTTACCTTAAGAAGTCAAAGGCTTCTAGTCAGTACCTTCGTGACAATAATGCAGGGACCAGAGAATATGGGATGCCCGCCAAGCAAGCATCTTCAGTTCTTGACAGAAGAATAACAATATAAGTAGCATGGCTGGTTTCTGGAGCCGGGACGGCATTATAGAAAGCCTGCCCTTCATATCTGACAAAGGTTTTGCTTTTAACTGATAATATTTTATGTCTATACATAACAATCCATCACCATCGTCTACAGTCCTGCTTCAAAACATCCCAGTGCAAATAGACCACAAGTTAAAGCAGGAATTAGTGTTCTCCTGCTCATATAATCACAGGGAAGTGCAGTATGAGGTTTTATAACTTTCTTAGTAACCCAGACCCAGATGATATCCTCTAAAGCTTCCCATAGGGACACCTGGTTTTGACACCTCTTGATATTTCCTAAGAACAACTGCTTCTGAAACACCATCTCCTCTCCTCCACGGCTCCTCAGGGAGCTTTTGCAAGCACAGGGTTAGAAAACAGGCAGACCTTGGAGCAGGATGTAGTAGATACAGGGACAGTAAGATGATGTAGGAAATATGGAAGTAGGAAAAATAAGCTCTTTTATCCATTTGGGGCTTCACCTGACCTTAATTGTAGCCCATGGCTCTTTTTTCTCTGTGTGTAGGAACTCTTTTGTCAGAGGCTCCTACAAAGTTCTAATCAATGACTCTGAAGCAGAGAATGTCAGGAACCAAAATTAATGCAGATATTCCTATGGTTTCTCTATTAATTGTTCTAGATTTCTCTGGATCTGCCCAGTTTGTGGATCAGTAGAGCTTTTTCTGAAGGCAAGCAACACAAAAATGAAATCAGAAGTGAAGCTCATAAGGAAGTTTCTAAAGTCCCTTAACCAGAACCCTCTCTCATTTTTATGTCAGAGGAGTGTGATTCCTAGGCGCAATTTTATCTATTCTACTCAGATTCTGAGAATTTCCTCCTTATTTTAGTTGTCTTGCCTTTTCTTCATTCCTGTAGCAGAATGCATCTTTTAGTACAAAGTGTATCAGGCATAATGGTTTCAAGATTTTATATTTTAAAACATAAATGCACAAACCAAGGAAGCAACAATACTTATGCCCAGCTTCACTGATTAATTCTCAGCATCTGCTCTTTGACCTAGAGCAAAACAAGACAGAAAAGGGAATTTTATTACATCACACATCCTAGATGATTAAATATTTTTGGTTTATGCTGTTGACTTTGGAGTGAAATTTTAACACTCTAGAACTGCCGGTATAACAGCAAGCTCCATTTGATGTCCATCTGACCCTGTCCAGCTTGGCACCCTCTCAAAAGCCAGACGGACAGGCAGCATGCAGACAGACTTGCCGACAGATTTTCCTGATGGCCGCCTGCCTGACTGCCTCATTTGCACTGAAAGTTATTGTTCTGTGGCTGCAGAACATGTTGATATTTTATGTTCCTTTCTTTTCAGCAGAAGCCATTCCTTCCATTTAGCATTTTTCTAACCTGATGTACAGGATAAATTGACTGTAGCCAGCAGCATTTCTTGCCCAACCTTTCATACGCTGTTAAGTCATGATAAGAAAATGAGAAAGACTATGGGCTAGCATGAGATGAACTGCCACTCTAACCGATTTCTTTGCAGCATCAGCATGACAACTTGCTCCACACTGCTTGCAATGGGAATGATGCCACTTTGCCTCTTTGTTTACACCAAGATCTGGACTGATTCTAACGCAATCGTACTCCCCTATGACAGCATCGGTGAGTCCAGTGAACCAGCACTTTCCCTTCTGACTCTCTCCTTTATCCCCCCTCTAGTAACAACCACCTTTATAACATCATCCTGAAGAGCCATGAAGAAATGACCCCAGATCTTTAAGAATATTCATCCTCCTACTTTCCAATGGCTTCCATGGGAATTAGGTACCTAGAACACTTCACATCATCCACAGATCTGTAGAACAAAGACTTGAAATCATTATAAATATTGTACAGATATTTATCATGAGATTATGCATGGTTTTTTCTTTCCAAATGGTTTGGAGACCTGCATGTTACTGGGATAAGAATATAGAATTCTTACAGGAATAGCTGCTTCCTCTGGATGAAAGTGTTCGTAACAGCTTTAAGGCACAATCCTGCAAAGTGTTAAGTGCTGAGGCCATAATCTGGCAAAGTACTTAAGCACATGTGGATAATTAAGCAAGTGATTAAAACTGCTGAGTCTCTTTGAAAAGCTGCAATCTGTACCGCCAGGAGTGGCTTCATTTGACTTCCTGTCAAAAATCTCATCTAGCTACAAAGAGAAAATCGTCAAAGTGTTTGGAAATACATTCTCCAGTGCTTTGCAGAGCTGTGGTCCTAGTGCTTATCAAGTGCGGTTCCATGTTGTGCTAATCTTAGAAACCTGCAGAGTCATTTTCATATTCTTCAGTTTCATTTCCCATTGTCCTGGGGAAAAAAAAAAAAAAAAAAAAAAGAAAGAAAAAGAAAAACAACCCAAAAACTACACAACGCATCCATTGCTTTTGCTTTAAAAATAAATACTGGAGGGGGGAGGCCAAAAGAAAACAAGCTCTAAACCAGTTGTTGATACGGTACAGTAGTGAAACACCTGCAGACAAAAAGAACATTTAATATAGCTACTCACATCACAGGATAGTGATGATTAGCACACTCAAATTTCTGTCTGCCTTTCTGATGCAGGTGAATGAGCATGTAGCTCAGCAGAATAGCAATTACTTCAACAGGCTGCCAAAGATAACAGACTCTATAGAAAAGCAAATGGGCAGGTGTGGGTAGAGCCTGCATGCATGCTCTGGGGCGTGCATACCAGAAACAGCCTCTGAAGCTTGCTCCATACCCCCAGCCACTCTACACGCTGTCTGTCCTCCTGTCATGAACTTCATCACGATACGTGGGCTTAACTTCTCTCTTCTTTTTTACAGGAATTTCACTGGTAGCTCTTGTAATTCCTGTTTCGTTTGGAATGTATGTTAACCACAGATGGCCTAGTAAAGCGAAAATCATACTTAAGGTAGGATATATATGGCTGAAGCATTATTAATTATGGACAAATTGTGGAATTGGTGTCACTACTGAAGCAGTACATTGCTATTCATAGTATTAGTATCTGACTTCATAAGAGCTGGGAAGTTTTCAACAGAAAACAAATGAGATGCTGCGGAAATGTATTGCTTTCCCCCTGCACAAACATGCATGAGTTGCATACATTATTAGAAAACATCATTATCCAAAGAGCCTACTTTTGTCTTTGGCTACAACTATGTTAGTAGTTGAGTTCAGTTTGTAATGTAAGCTGAAATTGGAAGGAAAATCGTTCAGGTCAACTGGAAGCAGTTTTTCACTGCAAAATAATAAGAAATTAAAACTATCTAGATAAAAAAAAAAAAAAAAAAAAAAAACTTTCTACTTTTAAACCAGTGTATTGATTTTGGAGGGCAATTTTGAGTGTGAAGTCAGTTTTCATTAAAAAAAAAATAAAAAGTCCCAACTGTTTAAAAAATCGACCAAAACTAGTTTCAAAATTTAACTATCTTTGTAAGATACTTTCAGATGTATCAAAAATATGCTTTTTTGGCAAAAAACTATTCTCACAAAAATAATAACAACTTAGCTGTTAGTGTTAACCACAAGTTAATCATTCTGAACATTAGGTTTAGGTTTAAAGTGATTGTCAGATGTGCTGAGAACCCTTGGCCTTTGTTAACCCTTCTTAGTTAACACATATATTTTCTAAATTTTCTTAAAGAAAACTAATCTAGCAACTTGTTATTCTGCCTATACTTTGTTACCATTTCTCTGCTATCAGGTCAGGAAGCATAAAACACAAATAAGGTCTTTTTAAGTCAATTCATTTTCGTGAACTGCTAGCTTATTGTGTTGTATTTTTAAATACACTCCCAGCTTACTTACGAACTTGGACACTATTGAGTGTTGGTTTCAAAACTGTACTATTCCTGCTTAATCGGTTAAGAAAAAAACACAGACTTGAACTTGCATGAAGAGATACTCTACTTGATCTCTCAACAAAACACCATTTCATCCTCTTTCTTACTGAGGGGGTGAGAAACCCACAGTAGGGTCCATTGACAGTTTGCTTTATGCAGGACAATAAAGCATCAAGTGAAGATTGAGCCGCAGCTGTCAGATTAAAGTCCATATAGTGAGAAATGGAGATAAGAGGACAAAGACAGTGTGCCAGGTGAAATAGAAGAGCTTTGTCATGGCCAGACCATGTTTCTTCTTCCTAGGTGCATGTGGTTAATAGCTCAGACAAGCAAAAGTACTTGTTCACTCAGTGCTTAAAAAGCCTTCAGCCAAAGACTGATGAAGTCAGTTCAACGGGAATACACATTTTAGCTGAGAAATGTAAGCTTAGCCCCAGTAGGCTGCTGGTGAGATCCCTGGCAACACATGCCATAAGGGCAGACATTTCACCTGGATATCGAGAAGAGAGTGAGTTATCACTTTCTTTGTCAAGCAGCAGTGAGGATCTTGGTACATTCAGCCACAGGAAATAAGTTTGACTCAGTGACTGTGTCTATGTAGAAATGCTATATGAGCTCACAGCCAGTTTTCAAACACAAATTTTCAACCACATTAAAGATTTACTCCTCCACTTGGAAAATAATTTCCTATCACTAACAATCCAGCATTTAGTTAGCATACACTATACTAAGCCCCAGAGTGTGACCACTCAAGAAGCGGGGAGGAAAAGTGTATTACACTAGCTATGAGGCTGACAGTTTCCCATCAACTCTGGGAAGTTTTTTCTAATGCATGCACCATTCCTCACTCATGTCACACCTATGAGATTATTTTTAATCTCCATCTCTAAGTACAATTATAGCCAAGGCTTCAAGAGACTAGTTTTACAGGTGTCTGCTATAGATACATATTATAGCCATGCTTTGATCTATATCTGTAGTCACACATCGTACATCTCCTGTTTGGAAAAAATGGCAGCTATCTAATCTCTCTGCCTGCTATGAATTACGTTGCCATAAACTTTAGGTTTTATGTTTAATAAGATGTTTCAGTGACTCACTCATGGGCATGTTTGATACTATGCTTGATGCCACTGAAATTTGTTGAGGTCTCTTATTCACCAATTCCTTCCTCCTTCCCCTCACAGATTGGTTCCATTGCGGGAGCGATCCTTATCGTGCTTATTGCTGTGGTTGGGGGAATACTCTACAAAGGCTCCTGGATTATCTCACCCAAGTTATGGATCATTGGCACCATATTTCCAGCAGCTGGCTATTCTCTGGGATTCTTTCTGGCCCGTGTAGCCGGTCTGTCTTGGCACAGGTATAGATTTCTCTGTGACAAAGACCTGTAGTTTTATTTCAGCTATGAAAAGAAGTTTTTATTTAATGATTAATGATTATTTAATGCTGAGAATGCTCCCTAAACATTAGCTATGATACAGTCATTCATTCGCCAACTCTGTTTCTGGGGTACTACTTTTCTTGAGCACATTTTTATTTCCAGATTCTGACTATACTATTTCCTCCAACCTTTCCTACGTCTTCCCGTTGTGTGCCCACATCCTGCACTTCAAATGAGTGACGCAGACCTGACTTCTAAGTGGGTTGGGACTGTAATAAAGTTTCTCATGAAGAGGCAGCAGCCTACAGTTCAGAATATCATTACAAGAGAGGGAGATAATGAATGTTACCAAACATAACATGTGGCTTAAAGGTGGATTACAATCCTTTACAATTGCTGAACTGCCAAAAATTGTGTGGGTTCTGATGGTAACAGAATACAAGTTGTGGTGTGTTTTGTTGACTGTGTGAGCTGAAGGATACTATTTTCTCAGATATGTGTTACTGTATCTTTCTTCTTTATCTAGATTCCTAAAGAGCTTAAGGATGCATAGGCGGCTATTTCATGATTCTTTGTATTATTCCCTTTAGATGTCGTACAGTGTCTCTGGAAACAGGCATGCAAAACACTCAGCTATGTTCAACTATAGTACAGCTCTCCTTCACCCCGGAACAACTTGAACTGATGTTTACTTTCCCACTCATCTACAGCATTTTCCAGCTGTTATTTGCACTACTAATTTTAGGAGGTAAACATTTTCTATTATAACATTATAAGTATCATGATTATTACCAGTCTCATTTTTCATGGATATGGAGGAAATAAGAAGGGATAAAAATAATCAAATGGAAAGTAGTTAAGTAAATAATGACCCAAATGATTACTGAGCATCGCAACTGTGCTGTGCCCTGTACATATCTAGAAATATATAAGTCTCAGTTCACAATTGGAAGACCCCTTCTTTTTCAGCACAAGGGAGGGGATCTCCACCACCTATAACCGGGCATATGAGAATACCTTGAGCACAGTATTGTTATTACCCTGGGCTGAGGAAGAGCAAACGTGTCTTCTTCCAATGCTCCAGGGTGCCCAGAGGTACAGCTACACAGCAGGGCCATCCCCAAAGGCATGTGCAAGCTCCCCTTCCTATCAGCATTTTAGGTTCTCTCAAATGGCATTAGCTTCACAGGCATTAGCTTCAAAAGGCATTAGCTTCACAGCTGATGTGAAAAAATATTTTTCGTTAGCGGTAAAGGTGCCTTTTTTCCTCACACATAGACCTCTCATGAGTTGCACAGATGCTACTACAACTAACCTACCGAGGGTCGGGACCTTGTCCCTGTTGCTCACACCTAAAACCAGCTGTGAGTATTGAGCTCCCACTCCCGAACCAGCCGTCTTACCCGGCACCAGAGCACTGCCCCAGGGACGCAGGCTGCGAGGCGCAGCCCCGACTCCGACCTCTCTGGCAGGCAGTGGCGTGGGGGCAGGTGAACCGCTTTGTCTTGGCTCCTGCCAAACGGCACTCACACAGAAGTAAGGGTCAGTCCCACAGACACAGTCAAGAGCCCAAAGGCTTCCCAAGCAAGACAGACAATACTTTTCAAAGTCACTGCACACAACAGGAACAAAAAGCAGTCAACCACCAAAAGCGGCATTTAAAATATTTTCCTTGTTATTTTCTAAACTTACTTTTCTAGTCATGAGTTCTGTTGATGTAAAGGAATTAACTATAGCTTTAAAGAATCTGTCTGGAGGTGTTGGAATGTTTTAACGATACAAGGAAGGAAAATGTAGCATGGTTACATGTTACTACACTATCTTTTTCAGGCAAGTGTTATAATTTCTTTATTTAATACTAATTACCAGGCTACCGAGTTTACAGAAGACACCGTGTCAAAACAAAGACAGATGTCGAGAAAACAGAGGAAAAAGAGGATTCAAAATCAATGCCATCACATGCTAAAATAAATGGAGGATTTGTATCAAATGAGACCAAATAGACAATTACCTCTATTCCCACCAGCTGAAAAGATATAAGATATACAGTTTACCTAAAACTTCTTTTTCACATGCTGTTGCTTTATGGAAATATTTAACAAAAGGAGAAGTTCTGCTGATATTGTCCAGTAAGACTTTAAAATGATTAACCTATGAAAGATTTCTACTTTGATTTTGAACATGGTTTCTGCCATGATTGTAGAATCTGGTTTTGAAGATAATTCCCTAAAAATATTTGGTTTATTATGGCATAATTAAAGAAAGGCAGAATAATGGTGGGCTATTGGTTTAAAAAAAAAAAAAAAAAAAAAAAAGTTAAAAAAGCAGATATCTGCATTACGACCTCCAGCCCATAATCCTGCAAATTCATCTGATAGTCTCAGCTCCCACAACAAGCGAAGAGAAATGTTGTAAAAGTGCCTGAGCATCAAGAGAAGTTGATGTGGAAGATCTGATAAGGCCAGAGGACTTTCACTGAACATGAATCAACCATGAAATTGGAACAAGATAATAATGAAATGAAGTTTCATTTAGGTCAGTCTGGGCAAACTTAAGCCATTGCACTGTATCAATTGCTTGGAGCATTAATTTATTCTAAAGCTATAATTTTAACAAGTGCAAGGTACCTTATGACTATTTTTTTGCTTGGAGTAATTGAAAGTAACAGCTTTGCATCTTCAGTCTGGGTCTTTTAGGTGCTGGAAACATGAACAGAGAGACAAAGCTCAGGGCATAAGCCTAGAGCAATTTTAGTGTGACAGCTACAAACAAAGGAGCAGGTGGAGATTTTGGAAGTGTGAGAAATTACCGACTTCTGCACTGAAAGGGAGGCATTTGAAAGTGGAACAAAATTATCCCTGATCCATCCAGGACTACTTTCACCACTGTTAAGACAAGAGTGTTTGTAGAGAGTTATATATTTTTGTTATTTTATGAACTCCATAAATGTGAACTTACAGGGTGTCTGGGATATGTAGACACTGATGTAGTCAATAACTTTAAGATTTTAATTATATGAACCACAGACAGAAATAATTGGATGCAAACATAATTTGTCTCTGAAAATTCAAGAGTACATATGGAAAGCTGTCCTAAGTGTGTGGAGAAAATTAATACAATACTAAGAGAAAGAGTGCAGTAAATTTTTTGCAGCTATAATTTTTTGTGGATACATTCAGTAACATTAGTCCTGTACCTCTTATGTAAAGAACACATCCAGAAAACTTCAGGTGAAATGAGTGAGAAGTTGGCTGACCAAAAAATTAAAGAATGAGCCAACTATCAGCACATGGAAGCTATATACCTCTTTGTCATATTCAAGCGGATCTTCCGAGGCATTGTGAGTTAATGCAACAGGTTTTTTACGAACACAACTGAAATTGTTGAATTTAAGTTCCCAACATGTAACTTTCCACTGCTGCAGAAATGTGCCCAGTATTAAACAAAGAATAAATTATTTCTATCTACCATATGGGGGGAAAGGGTCTCAAAATGTTCCTGAGTTCTGGGAGGCTTGAAGCTGCTTCATTTTGGGGGGGAGTTCAGAGTGGTCGTAACCTCCAAGGAGAAGTTTAACATTTAGTGGGAGTTAGCACATGAGAAGGCATGCTGTGTTTTATAGAATGAAGATTAAACAGAAAAATGTAGTGAATTCTGTTATGAGGGAATCATAAATGTGAAACAGCACATTCATTGAGAAAAGGACAAGCTGCTATTTGTAATATCTGTAGTGAAAAGGCTATTGTCTTCACCCTGCGTCTGTCAAAAAAATGGCAGCAGAAGTTAGTTAAGGTCATGTCTTTCTTACACACCAAGCTGCTTCTCTTTCCCCATGCTAAACTTCAATGCTTCCATGTGTATTTAAGCAGATTTTGAAAATGTATTGAAGAATAATAGTTTGTCTTGCTTATACTGTGTGTGTGTGTCTGTGTGTGTATTTAAAGCAACTGTATAAACACTGAACTGAATAAAGTCAGAAACTATTTATAATTTTGCCCACTGGAGTAATTTAATGTGGAAAGAATTGAGACTGAAACCTAACATGCAGACAAAGTTTATGACTTTGAGATGTAACAAAATCACCTCAGATTATGTATAAAATTAATATATTTAATAAGGGCAAAGATTAAATGAACATGGGATGTCTGATGCTATATTTGATATACATTTTTTAATGTATACATGGGCCCAGATGAAGGCTGGAGGCTGCAGTTTCTGCAGTCATTACAATTACATGTAGCAGGGGTCGTATATCCTAAGCCTTACGTGAAGGAAAGCCAGCTCAAAGGTTTTGACCAACATATGGCTCTAGAACACACCAAACTTAAAACAAAACTTGAGGGCCTGTTAATGTTGCTGGAAGCAGGGTTATGTTGACAGGACAGCTACTAAATCTCCAGGTCTAGGAGTCAGGGCATCATCAATGTCCATCACTGATGCAGCTGGGCTGGGCTACCTCACAGCAGCATAAGGGACTTTTGGGGAACTTGTATCCTCTCCCCAAAGGTCTCCAGAAAGATGTTATGGGTCTTTGTCTGTCAGCCATATAAAAGTTGAGATCTGGGCTTCTCAGTTGAAGCAGGCTGGTGGCCTCCAGCCTTGCAGTTGCAGTTGTCTTGGTATCATCAAACTAAAACCCCAGCCTGCAGAGATCAGTTTGTTTCATCTGCTCAGTTCCATCTCCTCTCACATTCTCCAGCATGAAAACCCTTTAGAAGAAAGGCAGCTACTTAATCACTTAAGCACCACTACTTTTTAAGCAATCTGCTGTTCATTGAAACAACCTGTGGATGGGACATTGCAGGATGTGCAATTTAGAAGCATCAGGCAGGGATATTCAGGCTAACAGATACTCATCTAATTAATTCATACACATATTGGATTTACCAATTCAGTCTAAGAAGTCGTACAGATGCCTTAGCAGGTTCTAGGTTAACATAGCTAGTCTACTTTTAGACAGTCATTCACATCCAGAGCATCTGCATCGTCCCTGAGTCTTAACTCTGCTGCACTGTTGGTTCTCAAGCCATTGCAGACAAAATGAGCTGAAGCATGCCTGAAGACAGACATATCCTAAAAGCTGAAATGACAGCTGAATTAATGCCTAGCTCATCCCAAGGTCTGTAGTATGAGGGCTGCAAGAATGCGAGAATCACACTTGCCGAAGTCTTGCAGCCATAAATCTGAGTATAAAGATGTGTTTCCTAGTCAGCGAAAAGACACACTACCAGAGTTTATCATGCCCACTGTCTCAGACTCCTCTTACAGGATGAGTTGTCCACTGGAATTGTCTGTCTTTATAAGTAGATTTAGATGATCTGACTTAGAACAAATACCTAATTTTTTCACTCAGAGAGAAAAAAAAAAAAAAACAAAAAACAAAAAACAAAAAACAAAAAACAAAAAACAAAAAACAAAAAACAAAAAACAAAAAACAAAAAACAAAAAACAAAAAACAAAAAACAAAAAACAAAAGGGGGAAGTCTGTATGGTGATTCTAAGCTTCTGTGAATATATAATAAATTTTCAGCTGACCAAAAGACAGGTAGAAGAATTGGCCTGTCATAGAGTGTGCTGTCAGAAGAGATTGCAATTTGAACAGAATTAATAAGCAAATTGATTTACAGTTTATGTTAAATGAGTTTCCTGTTCCAGATTAATCAGGTTATGATGTTCAAAAACCACTATTATAATCTCTACAAATCAGTATTATTTTTGTCAGCCTCAGAAAGGAGAAATTGACTTTTTTTTTGTGATCCAACCAATTAATACACTGTACACTTGATGCAAGTCTAAAATAATCAGTATTCCCTATCCCCCAAAGCACAGACCTTCACTGCTCAGTGTTTGACAAGAATGTTCCTTCTCTCCCCAGATTAACTGTGCCACTTGCTCACGTGCAGAATTAAAGCAAATATAGTGTAATATATGACAACCAAATGGCAACCAAGCAATCCTGACTGGATTTTCCAAGTCAGAAATGAAGAGCAATAGAAGTAAATCTCTGTTTCTGTTTACTAATTGCCATTCTGCTCCAGAAGCACTAGCATCTCAGTTGAGCTGAGCACTAAATTACCTTAAAATATCAAATGTAAAAATAACTGTTACTTGCCAGGATATTTGCCAGCCTTCAGACTGGAATTGCAGAAGATGGATAATTGAAAGCCCTGAAGGAGTCCTATTATGTTTTCATGAATACATATGCGCTTTGGAATTACATTACCATCTCCATTTAATTTCCATTAAATTTAGCCATCTACAAGTAAGTTTCTAGCATCAACCTTCATCCTTCCCTGAAAACATGCAGTCAATACTGTCAGTAGGAAAAGACAGATATCTCTGGAGAGCAAGCCATCACACCCCTCAGATACCTGGTTTAGGACAGGAGGGATTCTGGAAGGAGACAAAGAGATTATGCAGACCACCATAACCCAAGAGGAAATGGTCATTGACCTGCAGCACCACCTAGACAGACACAAGTCTATGGGGCCAGATGGGTTACCCCCAAGACGCCTGAAGGAACTGGCAGATGTGCTCTCCAAGCCCCCTTTCATAATTTTTCAGCAGTCTTGGCTAACCGGGGAGGCTCCAATGGACTGGAAGCTGGCAAACGTGACACCCACCTACAAGAAGGGCCAGAAGGAGGATCTGAGGAACTACAGACCTGTCAGTCTGACCTCGGTGCCAGGGAAGATCATGGAACAAATCATCTTGGATGCCATAACATAAAATTTACAGGTCAACCAGATGATCAGGCCCAGTCAGTATGGATTAATGAAGGGCAGGTCCTGCTTAACAAACCTGATCTCCTTCTATGACAAGGCGAACCACTTGGTAGATGAGGCAAAGGCTGTGGGTGTAATTTACCTTTGGTCAGCAGCCAGCTGAACAGGAGCCAGCAGCGTGCCCAGCATCCCGGCTTGTATCAGGAATAGCGTGGCCAGCAGGAGCAGGGAAGTGATCGTTCCCCTGTACTTGGCACTGCTGAGGCCGCACCTCAAGTGCTGGGTTCAGTTTTGGGCACCGCAGTGTAGGAAAGACA